>JADBJO010015740.1:0-42784 GCA_016801955.1 Conus betulinus | reverse complement strand
TGAAAGAACCCTTCGGAGGTTTTGAAATTTCTTTAACCATTTTTCAGGTTTTGTATGAGCACGTGCATGCGACACGTGCACCACCACACATACACACACACACACAACACACACACACACAAACACAAAAAAACACTTTTTTTTTAAAAAAAAATTTTCTAATTGTCTGACCTCTGAAAGAACCCTTCGGAGGTTTTGAAATTTCATTAAACCATTTTTCCGGTTTAGACACTGTATGCGCACGTGCATGTACACACCACACCACACACACACATTCACACACACACACACACACACACACACACACAAACACAACACACACACGCACACACACACACACACACACACACACACACACACACACACCAAAAAAACACAACACCCAAAACAAGAAGAAAGAAAGAAAGGAAATAACTGTTGATATTGTGAGCAGTACGAGTGCTGCGGCCTGCGTTCCTATGCCGACTACTCCCTGGAGAACGAGGACTTCAAGTGGAGAGGACAGGGAAGCCTCAGGCCTGTGGGGTGCCAAGTTCCTGCTGCAGAACTGAGGTTATATGCCACCACAAAAACTTCCGCAAAATAACAACCAGAAAAAAATACAGAAATACACAGATGTGTGCCACTCTTTTTTTTTTTTTGACCCTGTGCCTTCCTTTGCCTCTTCCCATTCCCCTTCCCCCTCCACTCCACTATCCCTCACCCTTACCTGCTTGCATTCCTTCAACCTTTGCTTTTTCAATCAATCCATGCAGACAGCTTCTTGTGCTCTGTCCCCTCTTCCCTGTGGCTCCTTCCCATTTCCTCCCTATGCCGTTTCTGGCCCCCATCCTACTCTCTACCCATCTAGCACACCCATGCCCACTTACAACGTATTTTGTTCCCAGAATAGCATGTCAAGCAAATCTACTACCATGCACAAGCATGCATGTCTTCAAGCACTTGTATACCCAGACACAAAAGGAAGTTTCATAAACAAAGACACGCATTCATCCACTCAAGTCAAACCCAAACTTGAGCATGTGCACACACACTCACATGCACACGCACACACACACACACAAACCTGCTTGCAATCACACAAAAACACACAGATGCACACACGTGGACATTGTCACACATACATACAGAGACATACTCACTCATACCCCACCCCCCGCCCAACACCCCCTCCCTCCCACACAATCACACATATTTGCTTGCAGTTACACATTCACAGTCACACATACATTTACATGGATGTACACCCTGTATATATCAGCTCATTCTGCATGTATTTTAAATCATTATTTGCCATAACAATAGTATGAACTTGCAAACTGCTTCCAAGCTTATATCCCCAGTCACTTTTTTTCAATCCATTCATGTATTTAATTTTTCATCCAAGACTACCACAATGTTATGTTTCAGACATGCATGCCCTAATGAGAATATTATCAGGTTTGTGACCATATTATCAATGAATGAAAATGGTTGCCTTTGTGATGTTTTTTTTTCTTGTACCATACATAAATGTAAGAATCTAAAAAAACAAAAAAAAACCTTAGTTATCATAATTGAAAAACACAATCATGCACATGCACAGGCTCTCAGAACCCCATTATACACTTCCTTTTGATGTATAAAACATTATTTGCCTAATCATGTATAAGATTTTTGGGGACAACATTATTTCAGATGCATATACTCAAGCAAACTTGTAAAGTATGCATCCGGATTGTTAATTAGAGAAAATTAGAGAAAATTTTTTTTTTAAGCTGACGGATGAAAAACCATACAAAAAGCAAACTTGTGTAAATATATCATTTAAAAATGCACTCCTGTGAAAACTTAAGGTTTGTGCTTGGTTGAGGTGAAACCACAAATCTGATTTGTAGCTCATTGCTTAATAATATATTGTAGCCATGTATAAAGTACTTGACTTTGCATTTTATCACCATGCAGCAGATTTATGTGAATTCAAGTCCCATGTATTCACATTATCAACAAATATACAGCATAACATACAATAATTAAAAACTTTCTGTTGAGAGATCAAAAGCGATGTACAGCATGCACTAAGACCTCGTAAGAGAAGAGTTGACAAAAAATGCGAGTCGTCCATGTACAAATTCTGCAGGCCCATTCAGATTTATAGGAATGAAGGTGCACACAGCCACAAGCACAGCTGATTAGCTAAAGATGTGTTTGCTGGCTATGGGTTCACACACTCTCAGTTATTAAATGTAAGATTATTTGCAGGTAGGTAGGAGACATGTTGATTTAAGCATCTTTGGTGAGAGTTGGATTGCGAGTGTGTCTATGAGTGTGTCTTAGGTGCAAAGGTTTTGAATACTTCAATTGTTTTATCAAATTAACCACAGATAATTAAAAAAAATGACAAAAACTATCAAACAAATTTGAAGGAGCAATGTCTGTAAGTATATTTAGACATATATTTCTATCTTTATTCCAGGCTGCAAAGACTCAAGATGCATGCGGTTACAAACATTGTTGGGAAATGCAACTGTAAGTGCCATTTGAGCCATGTTAAGTTTGTATTATCCTTTCATCATTTTACTTGTGCTTTTGTATTTGCATCAGAATAGCCAGTAGATCTTTTTTTTTTTTTTTTTTTATTTCATTGAGATAGAAAACACAGCATAGTTTTACCTTGATTTTTCTTATTGTGATAGACGGTTTTGCAAATGATTTTTACAGTAAACAAGAAAAAGAAATTAATTGGCAAACTAGCTATTATTATTTTTTTCATTGATATTCACATTTTTTTAAAATTAGGTTTTGAATTCTTAGTTACTGATATGTTATGCACTTTTTCAATATATTTTCACTGGCAGTAAACTGTCCAATGTCACAGGCGCCAGACAAGGTGTACACGAAGGATGCACGGACTCCTTCATACGCTGGTTGGCAGAGCACCTGGATTTGACTGGGGCATGGCCTTGGGATTCGCTATTCTCAGGTGACTTTGGAAGTTAGGTGTATTTCTCACCCCAGTTTTTCCATGGTCTTCTGTTGTGTATCTTGTAAACTTTTCCTTTTCATATTCTATATATCCTAAATTTCTTTCTTTCTTTTTTTTGTCTTTCACCTTAACTTTTTGTTTCTTTCCCCTTCTCCACTCTACTCATTTTTCACCCATGGTGTGTGTGGTGTGTGTGTGTGTGTGTTGTGTGTGTCGTGTCCGTGTGTGTGTGTGTGTGTGTGTGTGTGTGTTTGTGAGAGTGGGTGTGAGAGAGAGAGAGAGAGAGAGAGTGTGTGTGTGCTTCATTCTGTAACAAGTGTGCGTGCATGCATGCATGTGCATATGCGTCTATGCATGTAACAGATCAGTAATACACATCAACAACAATCTTGTATGAGTTTAGTAGGGAGTTTCCTCATTAGGAAAGTTTTGTTTGTCTCATAAGCAATCAAGTATTCATTTTAATAAACTGGGGGAAAAAAAGAATAGGTAATTCTCAAAAGTCTGTCCACAGAGATGTGAAGCAGCTGCTCAGAATTAGTTTCAAAGTGAGGTCTGACCACAGAGATGTGAAGTAGCTGCTCAGAATTAGTTTCAAAGTGAGGTCTGACCACAGAGATGTGAAAACAGCTGCTCAGAATTAGTTTCAAAGTGAGGTCTGACCACAGAGATGTGAAACAGCTGCTCAGAATTAGTTTCAAAGTGAGGTCTGACCACAGAGATGTGAAGCAGCTGCTCAGAATTAGTTTCAAAGTGTGAGGTGACTGCAGGGGGAAATTGACACAAATTTTTCAGAGCAGTTCTTAGTGAGTCCACCAAAAACAAGGACAAATAAGTTACCAGACAAAAACATGACGTGTTTTGACCTCGTAGGTCTTCTTCAGGCAAAAAGTGAAAAAACATTAAGGATAATGAAAAACAAAGAAACGAGCAATCACTTATCTTCTCATATTCAGTGCAAGATCACTTATCTTCTCATATTTGAGCGCAGTCAATGTCCATCTTGCGCTGCAGTCATTTACCTCTGCGAGTAGGGTCCAGTAGTGGACAGCAACAAGAACATATTGACATTTGCAAAGGCAAGAACTGTTCCCACCCTATTGAAATGAGAGCAATTGTGAGACAATTTATTTGAGCATGGTCTTAACCTATTTGAATGGACCAATGGCCCACAGTGGTTGTTTTCGATTGATCATATTCCGGTGTGGAATAGTTATCAACTTTGTTACCAAACGAAAAACGACTTTGACCATTTTAAAAATGAGTGACTGTAAGTATGTTTAGTTCTTCTTTCATCTTCCAAAGTGTAGCATTTGGTAGCTTGGCATTATGAATTATGGCATACTTGAGCGTAAAATAGATATCAGCAAAGTTAATTTCATATGTTCGTTTCCATTGCTAAACTGTTCTTTCACATGCTTGTGTCCACTGCTGCCCAGCCGTATTCACATCACAACAAGGAATGATGAGCAATTCTTTATGTTTCTCAAACCAAAGACATTTCAAAAACTGCTGAATACATGGCAGCTTGATACGCAAGCAGACATGCCGTGGACTGCCAAGTGTGCACAGGAAAAATCATCACCCAGGTTGGAATGCAAGAATTTGCTGCTTCACTGAAGTTTCCCGCTATGAGAAACTGGTTATACTGTCACATCTAATCAAGCTTCTGTTTCATGAAGGAAATAGAATGTTTTTCTTTTTTTTTTTTCTTTTATTAGTTGATTGGTTAGCAAGCCTCATCATGTTAAGAATAATACCTAGTATTTTGTTGTGTTGTTAATTCCACTTTGAAGTAGAATTCTTTAATTCTACATTTTTCTGACTTGATGTGTGGCGTCTTCTTTCAGATCATTGGGATTCTGCTGGTGTACTACTCATGTCGCCGAGTCAATGACTATCAGA
Organism: Conus betulinus; assembly: GCA_016801955.1. Taxonomy (NCBI): domain Eukaryota; kingdom Metazoa; phylum Mollusca; class Gastropoda; order Neogastropoda; family Conidae; genus Conus; species Conus betulinus. The sequence continues at coordinate 37,914 of JADBJO010015740.1, read as the reverse complement.
AGGCTATCGTGTGGGGCAGGTACTTTGGCTAGGCTCCGAATGGCCAGACCTTTTTGTCTGTGTCACACTTGCTTTCACTTTCAGCCATATGCTGGTAGACAGATGCTTAAGTGCCGAGCTACTGTCCTGGCGCAGTATTTGAGTAGGGGATGAGAGGAGGGAGGAGAGAGAAAAAACGTGGGTTTTGCTTTATCCAGGCGTTGGCATTAGAGGTCAGATTTAGTGCCCTTAAGCTGCTTAAAAAAGAGGAGGACATGTTTAAAGTGTAATGTGTATTCTCTGTGAATGTTAGTCATATTTAGAAGACACTCATTGTTTGCTTGCTCTGTACATTTCATACAGTTCCCTCTTTGAATATGGTAAGTACATTTGTGTAAGTTGTGAACAACTGAACCAAGTGGTAAGCTGTCCTTAAATGGCTTTTTTAAAAACACTTTTTAAAAAATAATAAAACTGATATTTATGAATTCAAAAATCACACTGGAAACGCTCATAACATTCCAGTGGGCAGATTGAATGGAAAACATGCATTCTATTATGTTAATGTTTGTTTTGCAATGAAACATTATTTTTTTCTCTTTAAATTCCAAACTTGAGTATTGATTAGCAAAATCATGGCAGATCGATGCATTCCAAATAATTCTTGTTTTGTTTGTGTCTATGTGTAGAAAGTAAATTCACATAACTTTCAAACATCATGATGAATTTAAAATGATTGAGTCTTTTTGAATAATTCTGTTTCACAAAGCGGACCAGAAACATTTTAGATATCAGATTAATTGTTACTGAAACTATCGACTGTTTGAAACTTCCGCCTTAAGATTAAAGGTTCTTACCAGGACTGCAGAACAGTGAATACCCTCACCAGAAAGCTTCATTTGAAAAGATTTGTGCTTTGAATTTGGTCCATGGTTACCTCTGCATGTTGATGTACAGTTAGTCTTAAACCCTGGGGGCTGCTGCTGTATTTTACAACTTTTCTCATCATTGCTTTCCCCCAGGGTGGATTTTTATGTATGTGAGCAGCTTCAAGTGTGTCTTAGTTCTCTGTGTGTGAAAGTGGTGAAAAGACGTGGAAAAGAACATGTCCCATTGTTTGAGAGCACATCCAGCCATTGTTTGGATTTGTCTGGTGGAGCAAGGGAATGAAAAAACTGTGTGCACTCTTCTTTGAAAGGAATGTTCCTCATTCAGAGTTTGTTATGTCAGACAGTGAAGTTGTATTCCATCCAGCTGAGTGATGGTGGACGGACCAAGCAGGGTTGACTTTGCTTCATGTGATTTGAGGGGTGTGTGTGTCTTTTTATCCCTTCTATTTCTTTAATACATGATTACGAGGTAGAATATTACAACTGTGGAGTTACATTTACTTTCCTTGTACAACATAATGAATTAAGCAGGATGGGGCCTGATTCAGCTTCACAAGCTGCTCTTGCATGAGCGTGTTGCAACTACTGAGAAATCTTTGATTACCTTGTGTGAATTAGTGCTTACGTCACTGTAGTCATAAGACATAAAGATGCTTATATATGTATTCAATATTTATCAGGGATTTCTTTGCAATTTTTTCCCCCTGTGCATGCGTGAGTTGCTCTTCACGAGTTTTGGGACATGTTGATTGTGTCTTGCCTGTATATTTTTTTGCCAAGCTGACATAGTCTATCTGCCTGACTTGCCAATCATAAGTCCTTTTAAGTGTGTTAAAACTTGTGTCACCTGTTAACAGTGAAGTCACACATCAGGTTTATGCATTGTTATCAACTATCTTTCACCCGTACATTGCTATGATTGAATTCAGTAAATTTTGTTAATCAGATCGTTGGTTAATTTTAATCTCCTTATTTCAAATATTGTGCCATGAAACATGACACACCATGATGACAAAGAATTTTGGGATAGAATTGTCAACACTTTTGCACTTAATATATTCGATTCTTTTTTAAGAGTTCTTTTAACTGCTACTGCTTTATATTCCATGGAAATCATCTTTGGTTGTGAAGGATTTGTGTTTTTCAGTTATAACTTGGGCACAGTGCAAAATTACACTTTCTGTGGTTAAAATGATGTCTAGTGTATTGTTATTAAATGTAACTATTTGATCACATTTTAGGATTTACTGGGTGGAGAGTTGTGATGTCTTATTTGCATTATGGTTTTGCTATACAGGTGTAATCTTCATGGATTTTGTGGAGAGGTGGTATGCTAAAAAAGAGAAAGATGGCAAAAAAACTGGAATGTTACTGTTGGTGAGTCATGTTCCAAAGTACACCCGGACGGGTACAAATTGTGGGATAATTATCAAGAGACATTACCTACAGAAAGTAACAAGATTTTTGTTATTCAGTCGTCCTATGAATAGTCAATGTCCTTTGTAACCTTATGTACAGGTACTAGGACTAAGGACAAGTTATGTTTGGGGTGAAAGAAATACCCAAGCAGATGATTTTTTTGTTTCTTTTAAAAGAAAAATGTGAATAGGCACTCACCAAATCAATGGTGGAATAGAACAGCTGTTGTTAAGGAAGAATTAAGACTTCATCTTACCAACCCAAGGCTATACATCTCGTCATTTTCAGTTGATCGGGCACCAGATGGAATCAATGTATCCTGCTACATAATGACAAAAGTAGTTGGATGTTTTTACATTCCAACATCATCGAAGTTCTGCCAGTCAGGAAAATGACTTAGGATCATTTTGAACATTCAAGTATAAAGAAGAAGAATGATAGAGACAGTGCCAATAACAGTGATCAAATTAAAGAAGAAGAATGATAGAGACAATGCCACATAACAATGATTCTTTAGTCATGGTGGTGCAAGTATTGGCTTAGTAAAGCCATTTTTTCAGACTTGCTGTTATATTCTGCTAAAATAGTACTAAATGATACAAGATATGCATCAAGACATGGGTACTCATTACACGTAGATCCTGTAAAAAAAAACCAGTAGGAGGAGGAAGTAGAAGAAGAGGATCGTTTTCTTTTTTTTGAGAAACAATTACAGTGTTTTGTTGACATAGAAACTTAATCCGGCTGTTGATGATACCAGGACATTTAATCCTGCAGAAACATTGTGATGTCTTCAGCCTATGTTTTCTAATCTAGTATCAAACTGTGCAGTCGAGGTTTTACTCTTTTTATTATTTATGTAAATAGGTGAAACTACAGTGGTAAATTTTTTTTTTTTTTTTTTTTTTTTTTAAGTGATAAAGCGGTTTACTCTGACCCCAATCTCCCGTCACTTCCTGCGACTTCATCCTCCATTCCATAAGTTCTTTTCTTCTACATAGTTCTGTCCATGATGGAGAGTATAAAGTGATAGGGATATCCAAAGCATTTTAAGCTAGCTGCAATTATTTACCCCCTCAACGAGTCAAAATCACTGGGATATTTGAAAAATTAGAATGTGGCAGTCAGCATCTTACGGAGTTGCATTGCTGGGCAGATCCAGTTGGCAGTCAAACTGGAACAGCAGTTTACCATGTCAGGTTTGAAATGCTGTTGCTGCAGGTTGATTGAATCAAAAGTGTCATACTTGTCAACTGTTTCAGATCGTAACCAATTGATTAGCCACATCTGTCAAGTGCAAAGCATTTGTCTGCGAATCTTTTTTGATTCAGCTCTGTACTGTTTTGTGATCACACAACCTTGTTATATAATAGGCAAGTGTTGAGGCATGCACCCAAACTAAGACAGTAAATCAGTATGTGTGATCAGTGAGAAATTTGGAAACTGTATGTAATTTAGATTCCAGAGCAAGTCTGTTTAACTGTAACAATATAAAGAGCCCCAACAATATTTGAAAACCTGCTTGTGGTGACTTTTTTATCCAAGCTTAAACTGCAAGTTTTGTACACATTACCTTACAGATAATTTTTTATTGCTCTACTCTTCTGATCGAATGCGATACGATCAATTCTTTGACGAGGAGCTGATACTGTCAAAAAAAAGAATTTTTTAGATGTTGCTAGGCATATTTGACTTTTGTGTCAGTCATATCTATAATTTAATAATGATGATTATGTGGATATGATGATATATTGATCTGATAATGCCCGTTATTTTATGCTCTGCAACACAATGAGCGTACTGATTATTTACCAAAGCCTTGTTACCATTCACTTGATTTTTTTCATCATAATACAGAATATAAAGGAGGCGGGGATGTAGGGGCGAGGATGAAGGTCAGACAGGATATCTAGAAGAAAAAAAAATCCCCTTAATTTGTTGTCAGTCATAATTCCTGGGGATCACTGCATCTCAACATGGCAATGTCAATAAATTGATTTATATTTTTTAAAATCATTTTGAAGTGCAGCTGTTTCATGTGGCTTTTTCGTCCCCCATCATATTTTTTTAATGTTTAAAAAAAAAACATTCTGCATGTTCATTATTCACTTATCCACTGCCAGTGTCTTGGATGTACACCTGCAAAATGGTATTAAAAATGTGGGCATTTTAAATACTTTGAATTACAGATCTAAATTACAAATAGAAAAGAATTAAATGATTGTCAAAATAAGTACAGTAAGGGAATGCACCTTGTCTTTTTCAAATGTGTGTTTAGTTCCATTAAGGTCTTTCAGTGTCAATTTTTATGCAAACAGGTTTAAAAAGAAAATAGTTTATATGCAATTAGGTTGGGGGAAAAAAAACAAACAAACAAAGAGAATATATTAAGAACACGTTGTGCAAATTTTGCTGCCAGTGCTGTTTGGGACATACATGAAACTGTGGTCACCACTTATTTTCATGTTAACTTTGTTGTACGTTTGGTTTCGGTTTTTTTTTTGCTGGCACTATCATCTGTGTGGATGTATATATTGCATTCACTTTTTTCTCAGAAATATATTAGGATTTACACAAACAGGCCAGGTACTTACTCCACCATTATTCTGTTAGTATTTTAGACAGGAATGCCATTTTTTAGTAAAATAGTTTCCTTTTTCCCCAGCTTGACAATTTAGCTTTTATACGGGAAGAATTTGGCCATAGAAACTGTTTTAGGGATAGATGACAAAGTTTTATTATGAAACTGGTTTTAGGGATAGATGACAGAAAGTTTTATTATTTGTGTTCTGAAATTATTCACAGTTGGTGGTATTGGAATGTTAAGTACCATTTACAGTTTCAGAGGCGTACACATTTAGCAGGTCACAGTTCATATAAACACGCACAAGACTGATGTTGCATTGGTTTACATTTTTTTTTTTTTCGTATTTAATGATGGCATCTAGGAGTTTAGAGTACATGTATGTTCTTTTTATGTGCTACATGTTTGTTTTCTTGCCTGTGAAAATGTATGGATGGTCATCTCAAAGTTTTTTTTTTTTTTTTTTACCCTTATCCAAATTTTTTTTTTTCTTCAGAATACAGATTGTACGCTTCACCCTTCCCTGACAAATATTTGTGTACATGTTTCTTTTTACATGGAGTTACATCATTTGCTTTTGCCTGAACTTAAAATCATTAAAGTAGCGCACACATTCAGTTGGTCTTGGTCAAATAAACTCTCAATTTTATATGCCTCTAGTCAGCAGAAAATGTCTCAGAAGTAATTGATCCAAATACTTCATAGTGCCCCCCCCAATGTTCATAAACCAACCATTTAAGACTTTTTGCGAGTATATTTTGCTGATAGCAACTGCATGAATGTAAGAAATATTTGCATTCATGTTTTAAATATGTGATAGCTTACACTTCCAAATGAAGGAATAACTTTGTGCCAATTGTTTTTATTTGGCTTGTGCAATATACCGATGTATTTTTTAAGAACTTAGACACCCAGCTTGCTCTCAGTACTACTTAGACTATATAATTTTATCATTTTCATTCTTTACCATGTATTGTGACCACAGCTTCTAGTATTTTTAAGTCATAATAAATTCAAAAGTACTATTCACTCCTGTGCTGCCAGTGTGTCGTTTATCCTTGTTTTTGTGCCAGGTTTGAGCCATTAAGAAAAACTAATTTTTAGAAAAAGATAAGCTTTGGAGTTAATGACGCTTCGTGTCATCTGCCCTCCTCACCTTTCCTTTTACATTACACATGGAGTTTGCTGTGGCATCGAAAACTGGGTGTTTAATATTTATAGAGCTTATCTGCCAAGCTTCTCACAGTAAAGTGGGTGAGTTGCCGGAAGGACCACAAGCCCACTGTAAAATGGGAGAGCCCCACTGTCAAATGGAATTCAAAAACTTTTGTCTGCGAGCGGAAAGTCAGATGGTAATAAACCAACTTCTGTCCCAAACCAAATCTCATTTTTCGTTTCCAATATTGTGCTCTAGTGCTAGAAAGTGAAAGATTAGTAGAAAAAAGGGAAGGAGTTGGAAAACTGGGGATCTCCGAGAGTGATAGCGGGTTGTTGGGCGGAAACGAAGGAATCCTCAGCGACCAGGCATGATAACATGTATTCCACTGAAAGGCTCATTGGCTTACTATGCAATCTTTGAGCCTCCTTGCCCAACTTAGAGTGGCTTAATAAAAGTTCTGTAAAATAGGGTAAGTGGGTTTACGGCCTGTATTAATATTATTATAATGGGCAACATTGCTGGCCACAAGCCTACGTCTTGATGAAACCTTTAATAGGTTGTGTATGGAAGAGGTGACCTGAAAAAGTGTTATTTGGTCCAGGTTTATGTGGCTCCCTGAGTCTTGCCAGTAGCTCTGTGGTATTACATTTCTTTTGTAGGCGAGACAGCCGGATCAGCCACCTCAGTACCATTAGACTGCCAGCGATGGCTGTTGTGGACAGTGTTGCGCGTGAGAACCGTTTTTAAACAGTCGTAGTGTCATAAGAGATGGCAAAGTTAAAAGAAACACAAAAGATATTAAACAGTTTTTAAGAGTATTAGCCAGTAGATGGCTTGGAACAAGGCAAGAAAGGAACAATGTGATGCAATGTGGTCGCAAGTTTTTCGAGCGCATGTCATAACCCGCGTTCACTGCTGCCTTGCTAAAAATTTTAAACAAGACATCAAACAAAGGGAATTTCCCAAGTGCGGCGTATGCTGCAAATAATCTAAGTGATTTTGGTGTGGTGAATGATATAAACAAACAAAATTCTAGCTCCGAGAAAATTATATACAATAAGGACTAATGAAGGCGAAGATATCAAAATGACGTATACCAGGAAATGTGCCTTAGGATTTGTGAGAAGCGAAACTGAACGTGAAGAGATTGTAAAATCCTGGGGGCTTTTTATGTGTTTGTTTAATTGCTTGTGATGCATATAAAACAAATTTTATTTCAGGCATTTAGTATTTGTGAGCTCAATATTTGCCGGGATTAAAAGTTGGCAATTGTCGATCAAGACGCTACCACATTATTGACCACTAACACAGCTTCATTTTTTTCCAAAAAGAAGGTGAGCAACAGCAGGATGTGAACAGATAAAGTTTGAATTTTAGAACAGATTTGTAAACGTCTACAAACACATGGTACATGAAAAGTTCATAGAACAGTTATAAGTGTATATCAATGAACGCTCAACAGTCATCTGCAGACAGCCAGTCTCGCCCACGACCCACGCCCTCAGACTGAGCCCGTCCCGCTACCCCCAGGCCCCTCTGCCTGAACTTCAAAACCCTCCATCTTTGCCGCTGCCTCCTCTCTCCGACCGTTTCCGGTCGTGCTGCCCGTTGTGTCCTGCGCGAGCGATGCTCGCCGCGCTCCGCCTCACCTAACCACGGTCGGGGTGCTGCGGCCACGACGGATGGCACTCTGTAGGCGACACAGTTGCTCAGAGAGTCCGACACTAGGCTACGGTCGTTGTCGAGTCGTGGTGGCTGACGATTGGGTCAGCGTCACGCTCTCTTTGGCTAGACACCACCTTGCGATCGCACATCACGGACTCAATACGTGTCTAGCCTTAAACGGGCGAATAAGTCCGGGTCAGAAAAAAGAGAGAGGATAGATCGCGATCGCGGGGATGAGCGTACTATCATCACACATCGTCGATGCGGCATCACGTGGTAGATCGGTGGACGATTAAAGGTGATTAGTGAACATCCGTTGAATAAAACGCTTAATTATTTTGCAAAAAGATTAGCATAGCCCTGCTCAGTGGTAAGTAGTATCGATGATTTGTGGTTCCGCTAAGCACTCAGTCGAGGTTATTGCGCCTGCCCAGCCATCTTTGCAAGCGAGACACCAAAGCGGCCGGCTGGCTCATAGCAGTCGCTCGTGTTACATAAATCGCTGCTAAGGTCCCTTATGAGGTTTCCCCTCACGTGTGTGGTCATTGGCATATCATTTAATACTGTGCAGATCCATATAAGGCTTCCTACGCACACTCTACTTTCAGTCCTTTGATAGGAATAGTAGGAACGAATGAAAATTCAAAGAAAAATGCATGACGGGGTCAGTGGGACGGGACCATAGGCATTAGAAGTACATGTTTCCTACTGCGCTTTTAGCCTGTCAGCTGAGCGACGCTGAAAGGCACTCAATGGTTAATTTTCAAAACCACAAGTCGTCGAGTAACTTTAGACAGTTTTTTGTGGTGATGGCTTGGAAACTAAGGCAGTGTAGAATCACCAGGTAGGATAACCAACCACCCGTGCCATTATTGGAGATAACCTTGAAATGGAAATGTCAAGGCCAAGACAGCACACCTGTTTGAGCATCCAACTCCTTTCAACTGGACTTCTAAACCCGTCATATTCAAGACAAATAAACATATGCCATAGATTTGGCGGATCGACGTTGGCCTTCTGGCGCATCTTGGATCACAGATGAAAAATACCATACCGACACCCGCTAAATCCTGAGCTGCCATTCATAAGCTGATCCAAACTAACTGAACTGTTTCATTGTACAAAACACTGAATATATCCTAAAGCTGAAGCCTTAAAAGGCTTGGCAATATCTGAGCGCTGACCTAAATGTGTTTGTGTGGCATCAAGCTTAACGCTGCAGTCAGGATGGAGAAGACACAGGTGAGGTTCAGACAGAGTAAATGCATGATTTCTGTCTGTACCTACCCTTTATACTACTCAGGATTCAGCCTGTCTGTGGAAATGACTTCTCACCTCATAACCATGTCATGGTCCTTTAACGCCCGACGTTCACCGCCAAACATGTTTGTTTGTCATAAATCCCCATCGCCCAGCCATTTTTCAGAAAATCTCTCATTTCATACCAGCATGTGTGAAAATGCGGATATCTTGGAACTAAACACAGCAACCAATTCTCATCTGTTGTTTTGTGTGTGGGAAATAGAGGAAATAAACTGTATTTTGTTAAATTATAGAATGTCAGTAATGGTTTAGAAACACACAATTTCACATTTTGGTAATTTCAAGTGCAAAAAAAAAAAAAGAAAAAAAAATAAAAGCAAAACAAAAAAAAATTTGACTTTTATCTTTAGTCTCAACATAAATAGAACGAAGAACAGCATACCATCAAACATACTGAACAAAGGAAGAATACTCCAACAAAACAAATGAAGACCAGAAAGTATGTATGTATATCCAACAGAAAAATGAAATAAAAACAGCATAAATGAACATACTCTAACAGCAGCAGAACAGCTGGAAATGTAGTCTACAGGTTGTATATTCATCCCTAGTCTCACCAAGCACTCCTGAAAACAACATTAAGAGGAATAGTTGTTGATATGCCCATTGAGAGGATGCAGAAAAGCAATTACACGCACACATACACATAACCAACTTCTACATCCCACTGGCACACACACGAAAGAAGAAAGAAAAAGGGAAGGGAACACACAACACACACACACACACTTTCCTATGCCCCACTGGCACACACATGAAAGAAAAGAACAAGATGCTGAGCATATAAATGTATTCCCCAGTTTATCCTGAATACGCAGCAGATATTCCCATATAGAAGAGGAACAACCGTCTTGGGCTGGTGGTAACCGTTTAGTAATGGCTATTCTGGTAAACATGGGCCATCATCTGTGACCTATAATGAACATACTTACAAATTTTTCAGAAAGATTGACCAAGAACTTGCTGAGATTTTCCATAAAGAAGAAAACCATATGGGCCGTTAATAATAGCTGTACCGAAACGATGAAACTTGAACGATCGGGGCATCATCTGTGACCCATTATGATCATACCTACAAATTTTCAGAAATATCAGCCACAATTACTTCTAAGATATTCCATAAACAAAAGACCTGTTATGGGCCATTACAGCCGTTAGTAATGGCTTAAACGGTAAACTAAAAACGTCGGGACCATCTGTCGTCCATAATGAACATACCTACAAATTTTCAGAAAGATCGGCAAAGTACTTTTCTGAGATATTCCATAAAGAAGAAAAACCGTTATGGGCAGTTACAGGCCGTTAAGAACTAAAACATCGGGCATACATCCGTGACCCATAATGAACATACAAATTGTCAGAAAAAATCAGCCCCAGTAGTTTTTGTCTGGAGCGAGTTTAAACACATTTTGACCACGGACGACGGATCAGACACCAGACACACACATCACCACACGCAGACAGCATTTCTTCGGTCCCATATCCTAAAGTACCTCTTCTCCCTGTTCAATAAGAACTAGGGAGTACAAAAAGGGAAAACCACAACCACACACACAACAAGCATGCAGCATAAACCTTCATCTTTCACTTCACTGTTGTGAAAGCAGATTTTTTTTTTTTTTTTTTTTTTTTTTTTTTAACGTGAGAAGGAAAGTACGTCTTTCAACTTGCCTGTTGGGTCTCTAGAATCTGGGGAGCAATTTTTCTCCTGGGGCATGCAAGTCCAGCTGGGTCATTTAATTCCCACTTTAAAACACTTGTCCTTTCTGCAGCACACTTCTTTGACAATGTACGTCGGTCCCGTGTTGGCGTCGATCAGTTTTTCAAGCAAGCTCTGGTCCAATCTTGTCATTCCAATTCATGCTCTACTTAGCTGGTCGTTGCCCCCCCATTGGTCGCCTCACCAACAAGGCTTTTTCAGTCGCGTCACACTGCTAGGTGGCCCAGAGCCAAACACCAACACCAACACATCGCACACACAATTACGCTTGCCGCACGGCGGCTTAAACCCTACTACTTGGCAGCGCATCCAACACAGTGGAGCCTCTCTTTGTAGTAAAATCGAGTCAGCTCTCCCTATCCCTATCTGACATGTTGTCTGTTCTTGGTCACAATCTGGGGTTCTTCATCTGAAAAAATCAATTCTGACCGTCTATTCAATAGATTTCCACAAACACCGATCGGTGGTAAATGTACTGTCGAGTAGGTACGCTAGACAGTGACACCTGAAGTGCTTGCTTGTGATGTCATTGTAAATCTAAAAGCAAATCAGTACACTAAATCGAACAAAAAAAAAAAAAAAAACCTTGTGTACACAGCGCTCTGATGAGGCAAATGGTTGTGAGCACAGGTCAGAGAAAAACCCCCAAACTTGGACGTTTACTGCTGGCTTTCTGTCTCATTAACTTGGAGAGAGTGCGACGTATCCATTCGGAGTGTTGTGAACCCTAGTTGGTCGCATTTGGCGGTTGAGAGCCACATGGTCGCAGCTAGAAATGCAACTCAAAAAAGTCGGCGCGCGTAAGGGTTAAAAGCCAAGGATGTTGGAAGAAGGCCAGTCAGCCCACCACAACAAACGCAAAACCATAACATGTCAACACAACAATGAATGATTTTAATTTCTGGGTTAATCCTGAACTGTTGTCACAAGCATTATAATTTGAAACTGATCAGCAATTTTGTATGGGTTTTTTTAGTCAATCCCTCCCATGCAGCTAGTATAATCAGCCAGGGAAAGTCTGACAGTCAAAAGGCTACATTCTCAATCGTGGGGAAATGAAACAAAAACAAAAACAAAAACATGGACATGAAAACAAATAAAAAATAAATCTCTACTATGTACGTGTTACATGGAAACACTGCTTTTCTTTAACAATTATTATTGCATTAATCCAGCAATAACAATTATAAACTTGATTCAAACAGTTTTTTTTTTTTAGGCTCTTTTTTGGAAAAAATGTAAAAAGTTATATCTAATTTTCACATATACTCTAAAACATTTCACCTTAAAATTTCATATAATCAGCAACTCCACACCCCTGGAATATTTCTGGGGGCAAGATAGTCCAAACAAATAATTTTCACAAAGGAAAAAATCAACATGGAAAATGTCATTAACAAAGGAAAAAAGAAAAAAGGAAAACGGCACCACAAGATGCAAAAGTGTCTAAAAAATATAGACATCATTCATGAAGCAGAAAACTAAAATACAGAAAAAAAATTACTAAAAGATCCATTCCGCATGTATGCAATGTCAACATACACGTACTCTGCAAACAAACTCGGTTTCAGTCTTATAATTTCAAATCTCTCTCCATTCGAAGTTTTCTTATCAACCCACAGCCTTGCAAACTTTCAATCATCCCATGAGGAATACAAAAGGGTCAAATATGCACAATAAAAGAACACAACTGGTGGCAGTCAGACAAAGAGAAGAAAACAATGACAGAAAAGAAAGAGAAGAAAGAGGGAGGATGAGGGCTGGATGATATGATATCAGATAATGGATACAGAGAAAATTTGATGCGATGACAGCTACAGTTCATCTCTTGAAGATCTTCATCATCACCCTCATCATCTTCCTCTTCCTTTTCCTCATCCTGCAACATAAAAATTTGTTGTTGTATTGGTCAAGTCACGTTCTCTACATCGAGTACATATTCAGGTTGGTGGTGTCTGAAATATTCTAACCATTCAAAGGTTAGTCAAATGTTTTATGTTCATCTGGAGTCCATTGGGAGCACTCTGGAAACAATGGATGATGCAGTATGATTTTCGACAACCATTTCATTGTCTATTTACTTTCCACTTCATTCTTGTGATATTCGGATGGGGGAAAGAGCATGAGGGAGACCTGTTTACCCCCCCAAAAACTGCCATTTCTGGAGTGCTTTTTCAACAAAAAATATGTACATTTTCTAAAAAGATCAACTCCTACAAATCTTAAACATTTCAAAAAATATTGTTAAAAACTAAAGCAGGGTGAGGAAACGTGTGTGTGTGTGTTTCGTTTTGCTTTCCTTGCATTGTGCAGCAGAGAACCAAATTGAGGAACAACTGAACTTGAAGCAAGTACAGGAAAAAACCCTGGTTCTTTCAACACAAATCATGTTTCAACACCCGATTCATCAGCCTACTAATTTGACACAAGATCATGCCCTCTTGCTGTTTTTCTTTGTTGTTTTTTTCCCTAGGACTGTAGTTGCTGCTGGTTTGTTACCTCAATGTATCGGCATGTTGTTAAAAGCACAGCACAAACCATATGCAATTTGTGCAAAAGAGAGTTAGCAAGACTAATGGCTCTTCGGTCAAAGCACACCCAAGATAACCATGGTTAACTTTTTCTACAGGGCGCACATGCATATGTGCTAACCGTAAGTTTTCCCGCTCTTTGTACTGCGCACAAGGTGTCCCCATGCTAACTCCACCACTCCACTGTTCCATCCTGTTAGCATGCATATCGTGTTTGTACTTTGGAAAATTTGTACAATTGAACTATAAAAGTGATCTAGTGAACTAACTGCTGTAGAAACTTAGAGATGGTTCCCATGTTACTGGCATTCCATTCCTGATAAGGCTGAGGAAAAGTTCATGGTCAAGTTCAGCAGCATAAACAAAGAACCTTATTTTTTTTCCTTCAGCGCTGGTTTCTTACTCTTCTGCGCTGGCTCTTCTGCCGCGCTCCCTGCAGGCCAGATTTCCTCTGCTAGACAGCAAAAGTATGGCAGCGCGGCGGCGATTTTCACAGCATTGTTTCACTCAAACACGTGGACACTCGAGCAATTGTTTACAAGGTGGTTCGATGATAAAGGAGAGTTTATTAAATTTTACTTTGTATATCTTTGATGATTAAATAGCAGCTGCAAAACTCTGGTCTTGCAATTTTTCTCTTTTTTTTTTTTATTGTGAGACTGCCTGCTTTCCCCTCAGTCATTTCTTTACAAAATATGTAAGAGTAAATGCAACTTCTTCAGGTGAAAACCACACTCAATTTTCTCTCTTTCCAACCATACCAATATGCTGCTATAAAGTATAATAACGAGTCTCTAAAAAAAAAAATTAGAAAAACTATTGAACTGATTGACAATCTTAAGGACTGAACAGCACAGGTGCCGATGGAAGGACGGTGGCAGCAAACACACGCTCACGCCTCTAGAAGGACGGGAACGGCACAGACGCCCGACTTTTTCGTGTGTTGTAAACTACACAAACACAATTACAGCTCAGGAACTTTGTCTCTAGGTTTTTAAAAACTTACTATTTTTTCATTTTTTTTTTTCTTTAAGTAAGTTTTGTTTGTACTCAATTTTTTTTTTGTTCTTTTTTTTTTCTCCAACATGTACAAAACACAGCTAACTGTTTTGGGTAAAACAAGTCTGTGGGATGCATGTGGATTTTTGTGAGCAGGGAGGTGGACCATCTAATGATTTAAAAATCAAAATTGAAACCAGATGGCAGCATGCAATATTGGTGCACTTCTTTTCCTGTTCCTGTTGCTATTCCTCTCTCTCTCTCTCATTTTAAGTGAAATCATTTTAAATCAATCCTCAAATATACTGCCTTTGTGTATACTGGAAATACCTCATTCCATCTATCATACTGGCATTTTAGTGATCAAAAATTGTAATCTCCTTGCTCTAAATCTTGATAAAATCACCTTTACAATTACTTATTTACGTACCGTTTGCAGAGAAATTAATAACTCAGCCCAAAATAACCAGATTTACATGCTTGAATTTTTCTAACAGTCATAAGTAACACACAGGAATTGATACTGAAACAAAAATGAAAGTGTGATCTCAGAGACCTTGGACAATGTTACTGCAGCAGTAAACAATGAAACCTTAAGATATAATCTAGCAATTCTTCAAAATACAGACCCTGTTACAATGCACAGTTTGTCAAACATGCAATAAAATTGCAGAATGCATTTAAAAATTTTAGAGTGAGGATAGAAGATACACAGCAAAACTTGACTGGCTGACGCGCAGTAATTCTGACTTCTTAAAAAAAATGTGCAATGTTCTGTTTGAAGTGTGCCTTTCTCAGCAGAATATAAAAACTCTGACAGAAATTTTTTTTCTCTGCCCATGTCATCAGCACTGAACAAAGTGCTATGGAATTCACTCTCACATTTTATTGAAGCATTACAAAGAAAATTTTTTTTCAAGAAAAGGGAAAACCATGAGGATGTGCACAGCCAACACTAAACTACCCGTGCCAAGTCAAAATATGAAAACACTTTTGTCGCTGTGACATTCACCTCCAATTCTTCGCAACGGCAAGTTTGCTGTTACTTTTTTATACCCTCTTAAAAAAATTTGTTGAGGTGTAGATATCTTTTCTGGGGGTATGCTGCTCCTTAAAAACAAGTGTGGTGAGCAACAAGCATACAGTCTGCTCTGAACTGGAATTGAAAGTGGTAGTTTTAAACAAGTCTGATTTCCTAGGAGTGCTTTATTTTCTATTATTCTGGGTGCACTGTATGCACCCTCTGATTACAAATGCTTCAGAAGTTCGGAAACAGTTTGGCAAAGGATAAATGGGGTAGGCCATTATAAGTATGAAGTGATCTGCCTAATTATTAGAGATGAATGCTGATTTCCCAATCACCATTCTGAGTACAACAGGAATAACAATATAACTTTTTTAGCACACTTAATCTTTTGGTGCTTAAGGCATCTTTTAGCAATTTGCAGCACAAAAGCTGTAGACACCGATTAGCAACTTCATGTAAAACCACTCTTGGCACCAACTGACCTCTAAAACGATTCCAGATTTAAAAAAAAAATTAGGGGTATCTTAATGACCACTAAACAATTTCAGATTTTCAAAAACATTGTGGGACTCTTCAATAAATAACAAAGTGAGCTGAACATATTGCAATGCATATAGGGAATCCCCTTCACTCACTGAACCATTCACTGAACCAATATTCATATAAAAGTGAATCTATTTTAACTGTGTTTTTCAAACTCTGAACTATGGCCAGGACTTTCAGACTTTTTTGACACATTTCCAATGTTCAAGTTTAATCATAAAAACCGACAATCAGAAAATGATCTTGCTGCTGAACCTGACAATGAAGAGTCTGTGGTGGCATGTCGAAGAAGTGATATGAGTGACAATGATAGTGACTGCACTTTGAGTCATCTGATAAAATACTAAACACAACGAAAAGTACATGTGATCAAAACAAACGACTTGAGTATATTAGTATGTGAATAAAAACTATAAAAAATGTATATGGAATAAAAATATTCATTCTTCTTTAGATCAATATGTGGATAAAAACAGTTGATTCACTCAAGTTACAGACAGGTGCCCCACCTGAACCTCTCTATAGCTCTTCTACACAACTGGTTTCTTCCCTGCAGTGACCTATTTACGTCTAAATGACCTGCTTACTGCTTCTTGCTCAGTGTCAAGACGGCGAGCAATGAAATGGGTTATGATGGCAGGAAATGTTAACACAAAACAGCAGAAACAGATTGCCTACCTCTGGCACTCCAGCACCTTCCGTGCCACCGCTCTCGAGGAATTTGACGAAAGCATCCAAGGTTCTCTCGCCATTGTAGTCCACAGCCTAAACAAAAGATATGTCACCATCAGCCTGTACATCACAATAGTGTGTGTATTTATATATACATATACATATATATATATTCCCCCCCACACCCACCCTCATAATACTAAACAACAGCACTCCAAGTCCAAATAACTTTTCCTAAATTGCAGAGCGTATTTATAAAATTCCAAACTGACTTGCATCCAAAAGTTGCTCTGGAAACACTTGTCAAAAAAGACTTTCGTCAGTAAAGGTGTATTTGAAAAACTTTGCTCTCCGTTGCTTGTCCATATCAATATTTCAAACCTTCAATGGCAATTTTCTTTTAAGGATACCATTATCCCAGAACAACTAAACTCTATCAACAACTAAATTTTTTTTAGACAGATGCCAGTCCCTTCAAATAATACTATTAGTGCATGCATTTCATGGTAATGTATGAGTATTTAAACGTGTGTGTGTGTGTGTGTGTGTGTGTGTGTGTGTGTGTGTGGTGTGTGTGAACATGAGCGCCTGCATACGTGTGTGTGTGGAAACAGTACACAAAATACTCCAAAAGGTCTGTTAAAAGCAACACCACAACAAAAATTTTCGCTTTAATCTGATATTAGTTCAAGGGCTGCTTGGAAATGGCTAAAACACAAGCTTTCGGGTCACAAATAAAAACCAATAGAAAATACACTGATCAGTCATCTTAACATCTGGTACAACAGCACTTTCCAGTGAAATGAAGCCAATCAATTCGACTACTTTAAATACTCCCCTTCTGCTGCCAAAAACTTCAGTCATCCACCCACTGTAGAAGTGATGACTGGTGGATTTTCCTTTATATCTGAGGGTACAATGCTCAACAGCTTTTCCAAAGCTGACCTAGTACAGCACTTCTTCCTGTCAGGCAAATTTACAAGTTAGGAAGGAGAAAAAATGTCAAAGGATGCAAAACCTGATCAGTTATGTGTCAAAGTGTTACTTTGAAGGATGTCACTGGCAGGACTCCTCCAAGCAGCAAAGCAAAAATCCCTGAAATTCTAGGAAGATCCACAGAAATGCCCATCATACGAAAACATTTTTTTTTTTAAAATACACATTTACATAAAAAAATTGTGGCGGAGTGTCCAGTTTGAGGAATGTCACTGGCAGGACTCCTCCCAAGCAAAACTCCATGAAATTCTAGGAGGGTACAGGTGCATGACAAGGCTACCAGAACAACTCTTTGAAATGTACCATTAAGAAACAGTGACAAGTGTCCAGTTTGCTGGGTCCACTGGCAGAGCTCCCTAATCCCTCCCTTTTGAAAAAAAAAAAAAAGCAAAAAATCCCTGATATTCTTGAGAGATCCAAGAGAATGCCCATCAAACACCCTCATAAATTTGTAAAGAGAGGGGGTTAATTAAAGCCAAGGACATTGACGAAATACAGGACATTGTCTATGTCCTTGGCAGTAACTAACCCCCAGTCTCTTTACAAATTTTTTTCATTTTCGCCCTCAGTCACTCATGTTTGAAAAGAACCCATCAGAAAATTTTGAATTTACATTTTACATTAAATGGTGCAATCTGATGCACACCTTAATCCTGCTTTAATATGATGAAATAAAGTGAGCAGAATGCTTCCCCAGGTTTCTCCACCTTGCAACAAATCAATTGCTACTTTGTCCCGTTGACGGTCCAGCCACAACCAGGACAACAGGAGAGGGGGGAGTGTAAAATTTTCCCAATCACCTAGCAGCAGAATGACTACACTGAAGTAAGTACAGTATGTATCTATTATATATGTTCTCTCAGCAATATTTCCTTCATACCTGGTTCATCGGCATACTCTAGCATAAATTCAAGCTCTCTCGGCATTGTTGAACAAAAGACTGTCGCAGCCAGATTCAATTTCATGCCACAAGAACTAGCAAGAGTTGTCACTCTTTGGTCTATGAAACACCCAGGCAAAGCTATGCTTACATCCACAAGTGTAATTATAACTCAACAACTTCATGCCTAGATTTTTTTCTAATTCATTTCTTTCTAGTTGCAAAGTGAAACGACTGCAGGCGGAAATCTAAACAAATCTTAAATAAATGTCAGCGAACCGCCCAGAGAAACGTGGACAAACGAGTCATTTCATGGTAATGTATGACTATTTAACACATGTATTGTGACTCGTTTGTCCACGTTTCTCTGGGCGGTTCGCTGACATTTATTTAAGATTCATTTCTTTTCAGTTTGTCATACTTTCACCAAACATGTACAATATAAAGCGAAATCAAATGCATAACAGGTCAAGGCAATCAATTCATATCCTGCAAAACTATGCTTTTTATCACTCTGACTTTCTCTTTTTTCTTCTTATAGAAATATAAATCCTCAGTAATGTGAATGTTTTTGTTAACTTTTTTTGGTGTGACAACTTAGACTGTAGAAGGGGATGAGAAGCTGTGGGAAAAGATTTGCTACGACTATGTGCAGTAAAAAAAAACAAAAAAAAAAAAGCAGCATTTGTAGTTCATCAATGATCCCACATAACAAACCACATCCTTTCACCCATTATATAATATATATGGAGGAATATCAATAAACTGGAGGAAGGGGTGGGGGGGTGGGGGGGGGGGGGGAGGGATATTAAACAATTATGTACCTGCTGGACATGAACACAACAGTAATGTTGACCTTCTCAAACCAGTCCATATAGTCTCTGCACTTGACCAGTCCATCTTTGCCAAGCTCATAAAGCTTAAACCTATTTTCAGTGGCTTTTCATTAAGTTTTCACAGATGTACTGTAGGCTATTGACCCTCTTGTTCTGTCAAGTATTTCATGTTATTTATCTTTTGTTTCCCAGATGGAGACCGACTGACTTTCTTGTATCTAAGCGACAGGAAGTGCTTCACAAATCTGAGATTCTATTGTACCTCCTAACTAAGAGAAGTTTGGGTAATCACAACAGTATCTTTAAGATTTCGATAAGCAAAATTAACAGCTGACAGTTACTCTCACAAGTATTTTCCTGCAAAATATTCAGTCCATGCACCACAAAAACAAACTATATGCAAGAGTCAAAATACCTGGGCACAAAAAAAAGCACCCCAACAAAGGAAGTCTCATCAAAAGCAAGACTGACCAAAGAACATCTCGCTGATCCATAAACAAAAATTATTTCAACCTTTTTCTGATCTGATTCTCAGTTTAATCTTAAAGGACTCGTGCCCGGCATTCATTAAGCCAAAAGCCACTTCCACTTGCTTTATTCATCCTATCTCTGTGCTGAGTATGTTCAGCCCACTCGCCTCATGAAGTTTCAAACGATGTCTAGGCCTTTATCTACTGACATATCAATCTACAGAGAGAACAGGTGGAAACTGTAAGAATTGGTCTAAATTACCATGAATGAGGCTTTGACCAAGTAAAACAGGGATCACTTTTTGGTGGTAGCAGCAAAATCAGCTATTGCTGGAAAAACTGGGTCATTGAAAGGGTAATATCGAGTAATACTTGCGCTTTCATACCCGTCAAATGTTTGCATGAGTAACGAGATATCTTGAGTGTATGCATCCAAATTCTTTGCGAAGCGCATTTTCACATACACAGGGGAGTTCGTCCACAAGCATGTCTGCATATAATGAATTCACCTGGGAGCTTGAGAATGAAACTTCTGCTCCGCATGGCCATGTTCAATAACACCAAGGCATGCCATGCTTTGAAACCTAAGACCTTTTTTGTTGATAAAGACAAGTGACAGGTCAACCACTTGAGTTTTACCTGTCAGGTGTACATCATAAATGACACTTTTACTGTCCCTATCGCACAACATTTGGTAAAGACACATGAAGACTTTTATTTCACCTATCCCAGCATTATGGTAAGGGACACTAGAAATCTTCACCTCAGCTGGGTTCAGTAAGAGTTTCCAAATATGGTAGAATCCCTATCAAGTGCACAAGGAGCCTTTTTCATTGTCAAGGGAGTAGATGCCAATCTAGTCCATTGTTATGCCCAAAAGAAGCTACCGGGACATCATTTTACCACGCAAGTGTGAGCACTTCGTGTGGTGCACACCTCTGAAAAGTACAGCTTATAGGCTACCTCCTCCTGGCCTCGCTGGGCCTTGGGGTGGGGAAGTAGCTCTGAGGGTGGGGAAGCTCTGCACTTTGACCCTTGTTCTGTCTCATCTCATGGGCAGTGGCATACCATCTTCGGGTGGAATCTAATGTCCCTTGCTGACGTCCTTGTACTTTTCACCCAGCGGTTCAGTCCCAGATAGGGGCCATGCTGCTGCACGTGTGTCGAGGTGTCCCCCACACCAGGGAGCCCATCTGAGCCAAGACATGGAAGTCCGCAATTTTTTTTTCCACCTATTAACTTTTGCTTAAAATTAAATAACTATAAACCAACACGGGCAAACTGAGCATACTTTAACTACTTTTAACATGATTAGTTGCTAATAATGTCGTGCATCACGGTCAGATAATCCAGTCAGTCACATAATGACGTACGTCTGTAACACTCTGACTGTCATCGAAAGTGGTAAAAAAATCAAAGAGTAATTCGCAAAGCAATTAAACGCGCCATGACAATTGGATATCTGCTCCTACTGCACATTATAACACCTACTGAAAGTTTTAAAATAACATTTTGTCAAACCTTAAAAGTATAGTTTTCTCTTTGTCTGATTTCATCCCACTAATTCCTTTCTTCTTTCCACTATTCAGATTGAACATATTCATTAATTGCTCTTTTCAACATAAATAACAAAATTTAAAAGTTGGTTTTAAAACATCAGAAAATTTAACCTCTAACTGCATATGTAAACACAACCAAAGAGATTGTTATAACCTTTAATGGTTCCCCCCTTCCCCAGCCCTCTTTTTTTCTTTCTTTTTAATTCTCCACTCAGAACACCACATCCATTTCATACCCACGAACAGCACTGTCTCTCACACTCACACAAAGTTTGAACAGCAAGCACACACGAGAGAGAAAAAAAGATTTTGAAAAAAGACAAATTCAAAAATCACAGCAAAACACACGACGAGAGAAAAAATGTTCAAACTAAAAATCCTCAGCGCAGTACAAACAGCAGAATGTTACAGAAAAACAGAATATTAAAAATAATAAATAAATAAGAGGGGGGGCAGCAAAAGGTTAGACAGAAACAGAAAATTAGAAACCTGCTGTCATAAAGACAGTAGACAGCTAGAAAAAAAAACAACTGTTTTCTAAAGTCTTAAAACACATAAACTGCTAAAGACAGCAGAACGCCTGATGAATATAAATATCAGGGAGGAAAAAAGTCCTAAGCACAAAAAGGCTGCTGAAGGTCAAAGAAAAATCAAAAATAAGGGGAAAAAAGTTATGAATCATCAAGACAGTCCGTATTACGGCCAGAGCGAGAGAGAGGGCGAGGAGAGAATAATGAAAAAAAAAAATATTCATCAATCCTGAATACAAAGAAACACAGGAGGAAGGCCAAAAAGAAATCTAACATAACAATACAGCCTAAACACATCAAGACAGCAAAAGACCAGGAGAGAAATAAAGCAAACTCCTAAACAAGTAAAAACAGCAAAGACCAGAGACAAACAGATGTTAAAGAAAAAGACAAAAAAAAAAACCCACAAAAACTTGCTGGACAAAATTTTAAAAATCAAAAACATTTCAACCAATTGAAGTAATCAAGCCCCAAACACACAAAGACAGCAGAATCAGAGAGGACATAAAACATACATAAAAGTTCAAAATAACATCACAATCGAAAAAAAGCTGGAGGGGGGGAAAAAAAAAAAAAAAAAAAAAAAAGCAACACACACATCAAGGTCAGAAAGAAAATTTTTATATAATCAGGGTCAGGGGCTACTCAAAGAACTCCACAAAGACAGCTTTTGATTTGTTCCATTGCCACTTCCTTGAAGTTCTTGCCCACCAGGATTACCTTCACAGGCTTGGCATCCCAGTGTCATCAGGCACATCCTCAGACATCAGATGGGGCTGTCAAAAAATTCAACTTTTATCAATAGACAGCATACGACACACACCTGGAGTCTTCATGGCCTTAATCCTCCCAATCTCATCCACCTGGCTCCTAATCATTTCCAGTGTTTCTGTATCTAGGATTCATGAGCTCATGCTCTTCAAAATGCTTAGGATCAGTCTTGTAGCTTTGACCAGTGGATGAGAAGACCCAGTCAGATCAGTCGACTTATTTAGGACATTTCAAGTTTTTCCTTCAGACCTTTAAGATTTGTGGCAATGACCAAGTACATTTGAAATGGCAAGCAGTGCAAACTAAAATCATAATGCATATAAGTACACAAAGTAACA
Source organism: Conus betulinus (assembly GCA_016801955.1). NCBI lineage: Eukaryota > Metazoa > Mollusca > Gastropoda > Neogastropoda > Conidae > Conus > Conus betulinus. The sequence goes on along the minus strand of JADBJO010015740.1, from coordinate 15,023 downwards.
AATACTTTTAGCAATCGAGAAATGTTTTGAATGTGCTTGTCACATTACAAACCGACACCTTAAAAAAGTGCTCCTATATTTGACATTGATCTACAAAGGAAACTGTTAAAAGCTTTTACATTATTTCAGATGTAAAAATTCAATAAAACTGACATCAAAAGTCTTATACAGTTATTTTCAAAGTCTCTGCATCAAAGTCTTCAGAGTTTGTAAATTCAGGGTGCCAGTGAGGGACAGTCTCCAATCCTGAAATGAATTGGGGACATCCCACCAATCCTGAAATTTGGATTGTGACCCATCCCACTAATCCTGAAATATGGACTGTAATCATCCTGTCCATCCTACCAACCCTGGAATTTATTATGTGGGACAGGATCCTGAAAGTTTTCTAGATAATGTATAGGATCCTGAAACTTATCTAGATATTACATATAAATATATGTATATATAAATATCTATCTACACACACACACACACAGACCTATATATATATATATATATATTATATATAGAATATACACACACACACACAACATGCATAACCACATCACTCACTCACTCACATCACACACACACACACACACACACACACACACACACACACAACACACACCACATACACCACATAAGAGAAAAAAAAAGGCACAGCTAGTCCAGGCAGAACAATTGGGAAAGGCGGTTATGATCTCACCGAATAAATCTGGTTGCTCATTGTTTTTTGTGGTACTTTCAGTTTGTTATGATGCCCTACCTTCCAAACCTCCAAAAGTTTCACCATATCAAAGAAAATTGCAGCACATCATCAATGTGTAATGGATCATTTGCACTGAGTTATCAATTGCTCCCCATTGGTTGGAGCAGTAATTCAAACTTCAGCCTCTGGCATGCATTAATGTGCACAATAGTGACTCTGATCTTCTGACATAAAGTAACTAAGGCTTGATCTTTGCACAAAACCATTCATCTTTGCTGAGTTGTCAGCTATACCCATTAAAGCAATTTTTCTTATGCTTTTTGCCATTTCGCTGCAGGCTTTTTAAGTCTTGTTGGTCAAATACGTAATCCTTTTTTTTTCCTTCCCAAAGATCTTGGTGTTTCTGGTCGAGATTGACAGTAAGTTATTTTACCAATTTGAGATCTCAGCAATTACAACTAAAGAGTTTTGGTAATTGCAACAAATCTTTTCTTTTCTTTTTCATTTATGATTGTAACTGTTGATTCCGTTCATTGTTGCTGATGCATTACGCATTATCTCTGGCCTTCCTTCACTGAAAAAAAGAAAGAAAAAATCGCTACCCTACAAAACTCACAAAACCAAACATACAGAATAAAATTTCAAAACCACCACCGGCTGCCGTGGCGAAAGTGGTTAATATCGTGACTCCGAATGGGAGGTCGTGCGGGGTTTTGGGTTTGAATCCTTAGAGTCATGTGGAGTTTTTCTGCCTCGACTGGCTCTACCCAGGGTGGAGTTTGCTGCGGACTCAGTTGGGAAGACTGGGACCACACAGTCGGGTTTTCATCCACTTAATGGATGCATTTCTGAGAGTGTTGCTCTAGTTTCCTGACCAACACGCAGGTGCCTGTATTCTTGGGCCTAGATGATGCCGGGATATATTATGAAAGGAAGCACAGAGTACAGCCCTGTCATGTAGTCTCAGACCGAAATGGAAATCCGTAGCATCATCTTCAATCATCCTCATCTCATCGATCAGCATAAAAAAAATGTCTCAAATTCTGTGGCCCTTCATGCCCTGCTATCATGGTGACCTCAATTTCGATGTCCTCTCCATGTCTGTGGCTTCGTTTGGTTCCATCGGGGTCAGCAATACTCGGCGAGTCTTGGGGGCTGTCGTTGGACGGACATGGTGGTGCCCTCCGGGGGGAGAGCTCACTCATGCCAGGACTCCACCAACTAAGCAATTATTGTCGTCAGTAGGGGGTTAGTAGGTGGTGTCCTGCGTATGTTAGATCAGAACAGACGCCACTGAACACCACCAAAGTGACTCGGCAGCCGTGCAGTGTTTCTCTCCGGTGGGTTGCCTCTTGATGACTGACACTGACTGCTCCCTGTGGATTGCCGGTTCTGGGGCTTCTGCGGCAGGGCCAACCGGGCTGTGGCTGTGGACGGGGTGTCGGAATGAGAAGGTGGGTGCACTGCCTCTGAGGTGGCGCAGAGGTTGGGACAGCAAAAAAAAAAAAAAAAAAAAAAAAACACCAACACCGCTGTGGCGAAGTGGTTGGTGTCGTGGACTCTGGCTGGGAGGGCATGGGTTCGAATCCCTTCAAAGTCATGTGGTTTTTCTGCCACGACCGGCTCCTACCCAGAGTTGAGTTTGCTGCGGACTCAGCTGGGAGACTGGAACCACAGTCCAGTTCATCCACTTATTGGATGGCGTTGTGTTGCTCAAATTTCCTGACCAACGCTACATTTCGGATGTCTCTCTCCATGTTGGGGACTTAGGTTGGGTCCGTCAGAGTCACCAGTAACAGCGAGTCCATGGGGGCTGTCGTGGACGGATATGGTGGTGCGCTCTGGAGGGAGTCTCAGTCATGCTGGCTTCAGGGACTAAGCAATTATTGTTGTCAGAAGGGGGGGAATAGTAGGTGGTGTACTGCGTATGTCAGATCAGAAACAGGTGACACATGAACACACCAAAGGATAGGCAGGCAGTGCCTGGTCTCCTCCAGTGGGTTGCCTCCTGACGTGCAGACACTGATGCTCCTGTGGATTGGCGGGTGCCGGGGCTGCGGTGGGGGCCCGACCGGGGCTGTGTGACCCCCATTTAAAAAAAAAAAAACAAAAAAAAAAAAAAACAAAAAAAATCAAAACAAATACTCACAAATCACATTCTGCATCCCTTGATATAACTTTCAGTTTGCAATCCAGGAATCTGGACCAATTCTTGATGGTGGCAGTTTCCACATCCGAGGATCAGGCTTGACTTGGAAGGTCCTTGCCAGTGGCATGAGACGCACAGCGGAGGTTCTATCCTTCACGCCAAGAACTCTGTGTGATACGTCCATTTCTCATTGTCAGTGGTCCCCGTAGATAAAGGACATGCCACGTTACCACAAATAGTCCTCCATTTCTCTTCGACTCTTCTCTAACCCGCGGAAGAGGACACCAGCCGGGATTTCCTCATCTTCAAGCAAAGAACTCTGTGTATTGTCCATTCTCCCCTTATCGAGTGCCACGTAGATAAACAGGGACCTGCACCGTTCCCACCCTGTATATCATTTTCTCTTAAGGCCCTCTTCTTCCTATTTTTCATTTCTCTTCTCTCTCCACGGAAACGGGTTAAAGTTGATACACACTCATCCCCCGTCTTTGATTAGATTTTTGGATCAGCTGTAAACATGAATTGTGTCTCTTGTTGTGTATTTACGAGTTTAAAATAACAGGCGCATTGACAGGTGATACGGCTTCTAATCTGCATGTCTGTCTGCAGCGATTTGGCTTGGGACATGCTTGCGGAACCAACACTGACGGCTTCTGTAGAGGCCTCAGCACATTGTTATCTCTAAGAAAGACCTTTAGAAATGTCCCTGAATGGGGTCACATGACGTTTGATGCATGTTTCCACCTACTCATCAGCCCCCCAACCCCTTTCTGAAATCCAGTAAGATCATGTGCTAGGTGGGTTTGTGCTTCAGAACGGGGTGGACAAAAAAAATCATACCAATAAATATTCATTACTTTTAAATAAGAAAGGACACAACCACGCACACACACACACGCACACCACACACCGGCACCACACACACACACACACATACACACACCACATAAACACCGCCAAATTGTCAGTTGGAAGTTAAAAACGTGGAAAAACCGCCTGGTCTGGTAAGACATAAGTGAGTTTTCGATACTTTGACCCCTATAGCTAAATAATTACCAGGTGAACTCGATTACGATTAAAATGCTGCAAAAATAGCATAGCAATTCAGATCGATGCACATCATGTGGAACGCACACAGACATGACAAGATACATCCGCTCTGACGGAGATACTGTCTCTGATATGTTAGTGTCGTTGTTCGAGCATGCCTCTTTCCCGGGCTTATCACTAAAACACACCTTCCGATTACACAAGGTTTTATTCCTTCACATGCCTTTTTTCCCTGTCCTATAGAATATTAATAAAATTATGTTTTGCAACGAATACTCTCAATCTATCCCACCACACCACCGTTTTATAAATACCGCGAAACGTTGTCAACCAGGGAAAAGATTATTACGCTGCCAAACACTAGGATTTTCCCATCGAATCAGTAGGCCAACCAGACAACTTCTTTGTTTCTGCTTGGGCTTCCTTTAGTGTTTTACACACTCACTTAACATTAAAACCAAGGACTTTCCCATACCCAAGGCCTACCAGATAAACGTGAGATTCCTTCTATCTTGATTTATCTTTTTTCTGGAAATCGGATAGGAGGCGCTCGGAATACTAGGTCAAGGACTTTCCACTTACCACGATACTCGATGCAATCGCGAAGAGCGCTCCAGTATGGCGTTTCTGGACGCCCTGTTGTTGTTGCAGGAGTTTTGGTGATGAAGTAGTTGCTGCTATGAATTTCAACGTGGCTTGTTTCGCTACGGACTGTGCGGAAACTGGCGGACAAGTAAACTATGAACTGCAGGAATTCATTTTTGAAGGGCCAATGAGACGAGAGCGTATTGGGCCCCCCTTTGAAGGAAATTGAGCGAGCCGATTTGGACATTGAGTGGACCTAGTGATAATAAGAGATGGTGAATTGATTGTGAGGCCCGAATCGTATGATTAGGTGCTGATCAGATGACGATGTCGACTAGACCCATGTGCTGGGCTAGCCCCCCCCCCCAAAAACAACAAAATTCGAAAACAACAAACGTACAGCTTCAATGGAACTAGAGTGGTGGACTGTAGAAGTGAAGCCCCACAACAAAGTTTCCTTTGGGTGATAGCCCAAAAGCGGGTCAGTAGTGGGGTGGTCTATGGCTGTGGCCTGGGGAGGTCCCTTTGCCTTTTGATTGCGGAAGACTTTCTGGCGGACTTTGAGCGGAAAAATTTATTGCTGCACAAAAACAAGCAGAAGAAGGATGAATAGAATCAGAGTGCAGAGCGAAGGTAGGGCGGGACGGAGGGGTAGAGAAAGCCTGCCTGTCTTCAAACGGTCTGATGCGAATCGGCATAGCTGGGGAGCTCGGGGCGGAGGCGATGTGCCCAACTGGCAGACCACCCTTCATTTTGCTGCATATCCAATTACAGACCAGTCCCTGCCCACGGGCGGTTCTTGCACAAGTGCCCGGTTCAACCGGGCATATTTGTGCCGGCGCGCAGGTCTGCAGAGCCCCACGATGACGCCCCCACCATGTGGCATCGGGCGACTGTCGCTGTACTCCAGCCGCCGTGGGGGGGCCTGAGGAAGATGCCATACATGACGGCGGAGCCACAGCCGACGGCAAGCCCGGCAGCAACAGGGTATTAGGCGACACCCCTCCCGCCGAGGTCCGGCGCCACGGTGTCCTTCCTCGCGCAAGCCCAGAGACGGTCCCTTAGGAGGATTATGCGCATGAGAACACTGAAGTATGAAACTCTACAGGCACAGCGCGGGGGAGGTGGGGGGTGTTCTCTGTCCCCGGGCACGGCGCCCTGCCTAGCATTGGTGCATGACGCGAACCATGGCGACTACTCAAATAGCCTACATGGGGATGAAGGCAAGGTCTAGAGCCCATTCTCCTAGTGGTCTTTGGACGTGCTCTTGTTACGATGGCCGTTCCCCCCCAATAGGCTTCAAGCCTTGTTTAGACACGTGGAGAAAAAGTTCCTTAGCCCAAGTTCCCCTTCGGTCCTCGGTCTTTTCAGAAATTACTCAGATTCAACATTGCCCCTCCCTGTGTTGGTAAAGGTGCACTTGCTTGTTCTGCACCTGCTTGCCGCGCCCGCCCGTCACCCTGATGGTGTCTCTTGATGTGGTTCGAGTTACTGAAGGCTTGCACACCATGTGATGTGTGTTTTGCAAATATCCATTAGATGTCCTTCCGCATCAGACCTCATCGATTTATCTGGCATCTTCATTGGTTTATTATCCCTAAAACAAAAAAACGCAACGTTCCTGATCCTTCTAGAAGGGATCTAAAGGGCCCTCCCCTGGGAAACATTGAAACTCTCTGTACCATGTAATAGGACCTTTGTTCCAACAGCTTTGTCCGTCTCTTTCATTCTGCGGGCATGGGCCATGGCTAATGCAGGTGAGTCATGATTTGCCGATCAAGTCCCTACACCACATGGCAGCTGCCTGAATGTGGAAAGTGTTACAGGAGCTTCATGACCTCCTGTTGTCTGCTAGTACCCCGCCATGACCAGACAGTGTGGACTTCCCCTTCCTGTTCTTCTCTCCACGCTGTGATCACACATAAATTTGCTTTCCAGATCTAAGCTGCACATGGCGAATCCGAACATCTGCCTGGAGAAGTGAGACCTGCCTACCCGCGCGCACTGCACTTGCCTTCTGCTCCCAACCCCTGCTTCTGGCCAATCCACATGGGCGGGCGTTCTGTGACCCTGCCAAAGCAAAAAACAAAAAAAACCGGTATTCATGGTGCTCTGAAACGAGCTCTTTCCCCCTGCCTCGCAACCCCGCGTTCCTGGTGTACGCTATACACACTCGTGCCCTAGTCGGAAAGCCATTTCTAGCAAATGACATGACACACTACGACTGGTCCCAGCACTAAACAAGCGTTACAGTCATTAGTGGTTACGTGCTTGCTCTATACTTCTTGGGCGAGCCCCCCCCAACTCTCTTGATATCTGACGACCACCACTGAGTCACACAACGAATTTAATTTTCGAGAAGCTGTTTCCTTTTTTCATCTTTTTTTTAACAACACTCTAAAAGCTCCCCACGGTAAGAAACGTCGTCAACTCCCCTGCTTTTATTGTGTAATTCGTGCCGCAATGTTACAGGCAGTAAGGGCCTTGGAGGTTTCTATCACTCTTCTTCTGATGTTTATTGGCTAAAACTGGACAAATCACACCTGACTGCATGGTTTCAATGAGTGAGGGAAGTTTCCACCGAAGTCAGCGAAAGGAAGACCCCCTCGAAGGATGGGGGTGCTGTGGTTGGACCAGACCTGCTGAATCGAATATTCTGATCATTTGTTTCGATCAGGCACCCAACTGAATGGGCGTTTCAAGCCAAAATGGGGATCTGAACAGGACAGCCTTGTATGCATTCTAATCATTCCACTAGAAACAAATTCTCTCTTTGCTCTCCTCCGAAGTATGCTTTTTCTTCTCAATTGGTTTATCACTCGTGCAACTCGGTACTTCTTTGATGAAACCCTCAGCGCACTTGAACTTCAATGGGTCTTCTCCACCTTCTCTTCGGAACGCAGACTGTGGTCTCACTCCCCTCCCAAGATTTCTGGGCAGGCTGCCCCCCCAAAATACTACCATCACACCTAACCTACATCTCTCTTCCTTCAGAGCTTTCTGGGTTTTATTGCTTTTCTTTAAATCTTTAAATCCTACTCCAACATGGAAACGTTGTACATGTCGGTGGCACTTCACAATATAACAAAACAAATTCATTTTGCATCTGTTCCAAAGTTCCTGACTCGAGGTGCTCCCACTCCCCCTGCTGATGTACCCGCACTCAGTCCCATGGTCACCCTCAGCAACTGGATATTTATGTTTCCACAGCCCCCACCTAAACGTCTTGGATCCCCCCGACAGGCTCTGAAACTCTGCACCATTTTTAGCTGGTTCACTTTTGACTTATGCCCTCCTTCTGTCTACCCCCTTGCGTGCTCGATGCTCGCTCCTCCATTTTCTTACCTGCTTTCAAGGCCAAGGCAACCCTGAGCCCAACAAGTACAGCCAAATAAAATTCACAGTACGATTATTACCTGTGCCCACTCCCCTTCCCAGGTCACCTACCTCTCCACAAAACCCTACCCGACTCCCCGACCCCCCCCCACTAAACCACCCGCATCCGCTCACCACCCCCCCTGGGCACAGGATCACCGCTGTCGGTCTGCGCACGCCCCTTATGCAATCACCATCAGTTCTCCCCCAACTTTCCCTTTTCTATGCGTGAAATCACACTTACTAATCCACAAGCTTGTGCCATTTACACTGGGCAAACAACACGCAAACATCCACCTCATAATTAGTTTTCTTGCCCATTCCGGACCCTTCTTTCGTACTCCTCTTGGTGAATTACAACCAGCTGGCTAGGTGGTTATCCTGGTGGCTGGACAATGGCCTCTCTCAAACTCCCCCTCAAACTCATTCGGCCTCCTGCACCCTGGCGCGTGCGCGCACGTTCATCACTTCCCTGCCCTCCCTGGCACCCACATTCACTTGCAAAAGAAGCTTAAGATGCCTGCATGGCATTTGAGAACCAGTCGAAAGGCCCTGCTGCAGACAACCATTGAAGCGGGCGGATTGAGAGGGTGGGGGGGTGGCGGGCTATGCGGCTTAGGGCCAATCACCATGAGTAATCACAGGCTGAGATCAACAGTGTAAACTCAACACTTTGGGAGCAAAAAATAATTAAGACGCTAGAGAACTGTCACTTTGGATGGTGACATGGAATAATTTCAGTACACGTTTTTTTTGCCCCCCCAGGGACAGGGGGTGGTTATCTGGTCTACACATCAATGGTAAAGGCTGACCAGTATTAAAATGGTGAGCACCTATAAACGAAGCTAACAGGTTTACGGTCTCAAAGGGGGGGGGCCTTCGATTACACATATTTTCAAAAGGGAACGGGGGGGGGTTTGACAACTGCACGGTTCACTACCTCATAGAGTTGATTCTTGGATTCTCTGCTCAGACACTCAAGCCAAAGACCACTTCATTTTTGTCCCTGCCGGGATATCTTATGTCACTAAATTTCTTGTCCCGTTGAAGGCTGTAGGTACTGGAGACTGCCTGCAGCGCAGGGCAGCACCTGTCGGTAAAGAATCTGGTCCGGCCCTCCGGCTTCTCCAATCTGAAAGGATCATTTGTGCTATGCACAAGGTCAATCAGTTGCTGTTTATGTACGGAAATCCTCAATAAGAAACTACAGACTCACTTTATGTACATTGATTAGTGTTCTTATGCTATACTAAAAATTCTGCCCGGTACCTCCAATGCCTGGGCTATACATGCTTCAGTGGATTACAAAACTACACGTTGTTGAAAGAAAAGTGATCCTGTAACTATTCAACACTGCCGTTCTATGAACCTTTAGAACCCCGTGTCCCCCCATGTCCCCGTGTTTCCGATGGGCTGGTCCTGGCCTCTTTCGACAGGGGGACTGGCTAATCACCAAGTACATGTCAGGGAACTCATCCATTTAAAACCCAGGGGTTTCCCTTTCTCCCCCTCAGAGATTGATCGCCCTTCCTGCACGTTTGCTTACCACGCGCACCCCCATGTTTTATCTAACCTCTTCCGTGTTGGTGATTCCACATCGTTTACAGTACTTAAAAGCATTGGGACTGCAAAGCTAGCAACGGCTTTGCCTTTTGAACTCCCACCTTACGCCTGTTTTAACTCGGTATCAGACGTGTTTTTGTTGGGTCCTTCTCACGGTGTATTAGCGGAATCACCATGAGTCCGGCCAGTCTTGCAAAAGGGGAGGAGCAAATCGAAACGTGAAAATTATCACAAACTTCCTAAGATTGTCCTTTGTGAATAATCCTAAGATTGCCCCACGTATACTCTAAACGAATCAGTCCCCCCGGATACCTCTCCCCGGCGCCCAAGGACCTTGTTAGCTTAAGTCATTAAATTAAGGCTCAATACTTGGAAAATAATATTCTAATGGTATTACTTGGGCTGCGAGAAAAACCTTTCTGTGCACATCTTGTGTTTGCTTGTCAGTGTGACCCTCGCTCTATCCGGAACCCCGGTATTGAGATGACAACTTTGAGAACGTCATAGTCTTATATGGTTGCATGTGTTGCTTGAAGGCCTATTGCTTTTGCCGTCACCGGTTGCAAAATTTTTTTGTAAAGATACAAGTTGGATCACACTTAGGGTAGTTCACTTATGAAACTTGCAACTCAGTGTGGATTGCAGAAGATAAGCAAGTGTGAAGGTTTTTTCTTTTTTACCACGTGTAAATATCTGGCGGTTTTTTTATAAAACGACCAAATAAACCAGTGAAAACTGCATGCACTAACGTCCTTGCCAAAGCTGGGCACCACGCCCTTGAAGGCGTGCGCCTGGCGATGCTTCCTACAGTATGTTCGATTCTTTAACAGCCGCATCTTTGGCGCCCCCAACACAGGCAAGCTGTGGCACCACCCCCGCCCGCGGGGCATCTCCCAGGTCGCCTGATCACCCCCACATTCCTGGGTTTAAAAGGCAGTTTTCAGATTTTCACTATAGCCCAATTCGGGCTGAGCTCCACCGCGGCACCTACAATCCCTCCCCTCCATTGTGCATTGATAGTACATGTGTGGACAGGGCTCGTCTCCTGGCGAAGACACAGTAAGCGATTTAAACAGAAGGTCTATCAAATTTGGTTAAAAAACCAGGGTCTACTGGACGGGTCATATATACTCTAGTTCACATTCTAGTAAACATTGTGAACAAGTGCTCCCATCCCCCGATTTTGGCTTTATAGTATTCTGCATATTTGTCACAACAAATTCACTCCCAGCCATTATCAGACACCCACCCCCCCCCAACCACCGCAAGTGCCTCCCCCCCCCCCCCCCCCCCCCCCCCCCCCCCCCCCCCCCCTCCCCCCCCCCCCCCCCCCCCCCCCCTCACACCCACCCAACCACATGCCCTTCTTTCTTCATTGAAAGAGACCCAACTGAACTGCAATTTTCTGCGATTTCAGTGTATTTCAGTGGTTCATTCCAGAGGTTTTGCTCTCCGTAATCGGGTATGGTAAGTATACCCCTGATAAGTGCCCAAATTTTCCCGCTGCTACCCTGGGTTCCCTCCCCGACTCTCAACCCTACCCCCTTTCCCTGGACCATGTTTCCCTGATACACGCCAACTGTGCGCAGCAAGTCCTACACCAAATTTTCCTCCCCTCCCCCACACCTTTCTTCATTCTGGTTTCCACCACTTTTACCTCCAACGAGGCCCATCCCTTGCCCCTCTCCCAGGGGCCCCCCGCAAGAGCCTGCCTAGTCTGTGCTCGACCACAAGAACAAACCGATTTGGGCTACATGCTAAGCACTTGGGCACCCTATTATGCCAATTTGCTTTTCCCAATATCCTGGACCCGCTCAGCTGTGGCTTGCGGGCTAATCCAGTGAAGGGGATTACGTCCTGGTAGACATGGTTGAAATCAAGCTGCTGATTACATTTAGACTAGTCATTCTAATAGGGACGCAAAATCTGGCCCGTGAAATACCTGTTCCGCTACTTCCTTGACATGATCTGTCCTTGCACTCTTATCCCCGTTCCTGTGTCGGTTCTTGTGGGTTGTTCATGTTGTGTAGGACAGAGGAGAGAGATGAGCGAGCGGGAGAGCGAGGCGGACCGAGCCCGGACGAGAGCGACAGAGCGCGGCGGGCGAGATGTCAGCCCAATTTCCGCCACCCCAGCATCAGTTTACATTCCTAACATCCATGACCCTGCGAGATTTGTAAAAAAAATTTCCCTGCCTATTAAACATTCTCATTCTAAAGTTAAGTCACTAATTCGTGCTCTGTCCATACCCACGTTCTTACTCCCTTCTTAGCAGCACAATGCCATCTTTGCCATCTTGTACTCCTGAACACGGACCTCTGAAGTGATGGCCAAATGGCCTGTATCCAATGGCAGTGCCTTTTTGACGGCTCCACACCCTGGGGCTCTGCCCTGCCCGGACCCGTCCCGCCTGAATCAGATTTCCTCACAACCACCAAACCCATCTCATGCCATGATACCCAAGCGACCGGCTTTTCATTCTGCACCCTTGCCCGCTCGCTCATGTCTTCTGGCAGCTGGTTGTTCTCCTGTCTGCAGGTGCCCCCCCTCGCTCCACCCCCCCCTAATCCTCCTAAGTAGTCTGTCAATGCGGGAAGATATTTTCATTCGTACCTGGCACTACTGCAATGTTCAGTTCCCCGTGCGGCCCAAAGCTTCCAGTTCACCAGACCTGTTCCAAGGGCCCCGCTTTCCCAATGGACACAATCGCCTTCCCGTCCCTGCCCCGGCCTCTTGGCTCGGGATTGCCCGTTCAAACATTACCAAAATACAATGCCACTCTTGATGAGGTGTGCTGTGCCTTAATGCACGGACACCCACCAAACCTTCCACTGCTTTGCGGATCAGCCCCTGACAGTAAACAGTTTCCCGTGGCCACTTTTGGACATCAATCAATGTTAGACATTCTCCTACAGTCCAACAACTCGATTCCAATTTCAGGCTTTCCCCTTCACACAGTGGAAACCGCTGCAGTTCCCGGCGCCGGCGCACCCGCAGGCAGCCGGGACGTCCCGAAAAACTCTGATTATAATTGTTATATAACAACAACTATGACGAACTGCATGGAGTCTTACATAAACCAATTCCAAAAAACAGAACTGAAATGCGAGACAGACAAGCCTGCCCTCCTTGGAACGTTGGAACCACGACAATCTGTAAAGGCCCCCTTAAAAGTTGTCACAGAATGCCACGACTGTTCAGGTACTATGATGGCGTCGCATAAGTTTTGGCCCTCGAAGGCCTGACCACACTTCCCTCACCACGCACACCACAAGTAGGGTATGGTTTTAATCACACAGAACATGAACTGTCATAAGACTTGGTGGTCAGGAGATAGAACGCCTGAGAAAGGCCGAAACACTTCCTTTCTCCGCTTGCCTGGCCCTTCCTGAAGAATCAGGCACCCATTACGCTGGATTGGGCCCCGGGACTTTTTCAAACAGACGAAACGATCGAACGTGACCTGAACTACACACCTACCTCCGCCAGCAAATTTCGACAATGGGTCCCTTCTAAATGTAGATACAGATGTAATTCGTCAGATTTTTCATTAAAATCAGGTACGTTTGGACTGCAGGTGTCTCTTGTCTATTTGTTTCAGCCCTGTCATTGTGGTGCAAGGATACCCTCGTTCCTGCCTCTTAGTGCCAGGGCCTAACTGCTACATATGGCATAATGCAAGCATGATGGACACAGTCTGCTGTGGAGGGTAATTCACAAAATCGCAGTTACAGACGAACACAGCCTCTGATTTGACTTCCTTTAGCCACATTATCATAATCACAAACCCTGGTCTAAAACACTCAAATGACATTCATTGCGTGAAGCAGCCCTAACCACTGATTCAAAAATAAAAACTGCTTGAACCAGAACCAAATGGGTCCACTTGAACACCCAGGAAAAAAAGGGTGATTCCAACAAACACTAAACCACTGCACGCAGGACACATGAACCAGTATCTTTTCCTGCTTTACTGAAGAGTAGAGATGAGTAACAGGTGATGATCCCTAACTGATGCAGGACGATTGTCCCCACCGCAGCTACAATAAGGTCAAACGTACATTTGCAATCGCGTTAAGTTTACAACAGTATCACAGTTTCCTGGTGCGGTCTAGAGACTGTAAAATATAAAAGAAGTGGTGATCTGTTCTCCTAAACACTTGGTATAAAGGGCTTTCCACAAGTCAATAACTCACAGTATGGCCCCTTTTGAATTACTGGCTTTCATTTCATCTGTTAAAAAGTGAACATTCAACTTATCACTGTACAAATCTCTGCAGGCAACACTGAAAAGAGAGATCATGAGCGACGAACCCACAAATTAGGGGGGGTGGGGGAAGTAGTATAATACACCTACACACTACAGAGAATAACTGGTCAACAAATACACTAGTTCCATGTTAGATACACAGCCAGAACCTCGGATTCATACAAAGGTTACAGACAGAAAAGGTCAATAGTACAAACATCATGATGTCCTATACCTTGAAGAACCCAGCCACACAACTTCGTCTTTTTTCCAAAAAAAGACTTGACTTAATCTTTCTACTTCGTTCCTTGGCAGGTGGTCCTGCTTCTTCTCAGCCAGTTAACAATCGACAGCTCTTGGCGGACCACCTGAAAACAAAGCAAGACACAGCGGGGTAATAAGACTGAAAATCTAAAGCTGAATGGTCCCGCCCAAGAACTAACTTACTTCACCAACAATCATGGTCAGATTTTGGACAATACGGGCTGGTAAAACGGTTTACCCTACCATTTTTGTCCTTTTGCATCTCGCTTTTTCTTCAAAACCCTAATATTGTTCAGTGGGCAGTTAACATCACATTGTGCCACTAATCCCCAGGACATGTGTCTTTTCCTTGAGGCGGAGTGAGGGGGTTGTTGTATAGCAGTGTAAAGACCGGGGGATGGTTATGTGACTTTCGATTGAAGGTTGAGTTAATGAGGAGGCTATTGAGTTAATTGCAGCAGGACCATAAGGCAGAGATTCCCTTGTGGAGGTAACACCGTTTCCCAGCGACCATCGTGAAGGGAACGTAGCCCTCGGCTATAAGATTCTCGCAGGACCTGCTGTTATGTAATCTCCTGGACGTCCAGAAATATGCCCCTACCAACGACCGAAGCCGGGACAGGACAGCTGGGAGAAGGAGACCCGACACACATTGGTCCCGGCGCGCAAGTGTAGTGACTCTTGATGTACAGAGAAAGTCATTATGAGCCGAGATGCGACGACATACGTCTACAGCCCAGCAAGGGGAAGATCCCGACCACAGATGATCCAAAAACAGTCTGTAGATGACAGAAGGCAATGTCGTAGGACTCCACCAACAGTCCTGAGATACAAAGCCCGGTCTAGACTCCAACAACATGTCATTATGCATTCAACGTAAGAACCGCAATTATTGCGATAAACCCCAACACATGTCAAGCGACTTTGCCTTGCAGGAATAGCTCATGGGATAAAGAACGAAAATCTCACTAGGTATAAGTCCCTGGGGGATCTGGGGGGTCTTTGTACAACGCACATTACCTCCTTTGGCCATTCTGTGATAGTAACATACGCTTTACTTTCTCTCTCAGTAACTAGGTCCTTCTTTTGTTTGT
>JADBJO010015739.1:30000-42789 GCA_016801955.1 Conus betulinus | reverse complement strand
AACCAAAAACAAAACCATGACAATAAACACCCACAAAGTGCGACACAACAACAACAACAACAACAGCAGCAGCACAAAACAAACAACAAAAAACAACAAACAACAACAACAACGACAACAACAACAACAGACGACTTGTCTGGTTATACGACTTAATCCGGCTCAGACAGGATGATCATTTGAAAGCGATCTTTACGTGAAAGAATCATCGATCCAGGCACAAGAGGTACGCACGCTGGAGGTTTCTTCGAGAATTTTGCCCCAGGTTAATCACTCTGCCTATATTTTTTTACGAGGCTGTGTGAGAGAGAGCACGCGCGCGCGCGCGCGCGCGCACACACACACAACACACAACACCCACACACACAGCCGCACACACACACACACGACGCAGGTCCACGCACACACACCTATACCACGCAAACATGCGCGCGCACGCACGCGGCGCGCGCGCGCGCTCGCGGCCCACACACACGCCACACACCCACACACACACCCACATACACAACACACACACGCACGCACACACAAGCGCAACAACGCCGCGCACACACAACACAAACACACCCACACAAACAAACCTGGACATGTCACAATACGCATTGCACGCACACAACGCAACACACACACACACACACACGACACCCACAATCACCACCACCACACACCAATGCAACATGACACACAATCACGCATGCACGCACACAAACACCAAACACAACACACAAACACACACAACCAGCAGGCACGCACGCGCACACACACATACCCCAACACACGCACGCATCGAACATACATACACAAACACCACACACACACACCACACACACACCACACACCCACACACAAGGAAGGAGGGCGAAGAAACGAAGGGGAGGAAGGGAGGCGGATCAAGCGAGGGTAGCAGAAGAAGAAAGCGAAGAAGAACAAGTAGGAGTAGGAGGCAGTCTGAGAAGTAAGAATATTTATTAAGTAATTGCTACAGACACAATACATGCTGCAACGCACTCACGCACGCACGCAGTTACCGCACGTAGTAGGCATGAAAGCACTGCATCGGTCGCACGCACGAAACACTAAGCACACCACACACACACACACACAACACGACACCACACACAGTCAGCACACACACACACACAACATATGAGACCACCACATACATATAGGCATCATACATACAGACTGACATACAGAACAGCAGACAGAGACAGACAGACAGGACATACAGAGTAGCATACATACATACTAAATACATCAAAATACGTACTAAGTCTTCATTAGTTTCAGCAGAAAAAGCACTGACTCATTGTATTTTATTCTTACATACTTGGTACAGCGTGCATGCTGATCATTCATATGGGTGTATTATACACAGGATCACAGGAAAGTACAGTTATTCATTCTCATTCCGGATGCCCTACCTTCATATGCCCATTCACTTCAATACAGTTCTCTGTTTTTGCGAGGCAATAGAGTCAGTCGTTCGATATCGAGCTGAACATAATTTACACTTGTAACAAATTTTAAATGTAATTGATAGGCGAACCGCCAAGAGAAAACGTAAGACACAAGGCGAAAACCTTTTAGAAACCAAGACGACACACCAGACAAAACACGATGCGTTTAGGAGTCCTCTTAGGTCTTCTTCAGGCAAGATATAGAACACTCAGGCCATGAAGTGAATGAAGATCAGAGAGCTGCCCGCTCAATTCATTTTCGTTGGCCTCTGAGGTGTTTTGTACATCCTGCTTGAAGAAAAGACCTAAGAGGTCGAAACTCGTCGTGTTTTTGTTTAAATTTCCGCTGCAGCCGCCTCACTTTGCAACTAGATTTAAACTCAAATTTTAGTCTTTGAAATCTAACATTTAATCTGACGAGGTAGTGCAGGAAGATTGTTCCATTCTTTACTGCCATTATAAGACAAAACTCATTTACACATATCTATGTTAGATTTAGATACAATAGCTTTTTCGGATTATATGTTGACGCTGGAAAGGAAACGTTGACTAAAATTAGTAATGGGCAGGAAGTATACAGCAATTTTTTGCCATGAGAATTATTGTATGAAATCTAAGATATAAATATACATGCACCCACATTTATGCGCAATTTGACATCGTATATTATTTCATGGCACGTCGTTATGAGGAAACAAGTGGCTTTAGTGTAGAAGCAGCACAGTTGTTAGCCCCGAATACAGAGCCGATAGCCAGAATGAGCCGGGAATTAGTCAGCAAAAGCTTCTCTTTTTCTCACGCGCACTAATTAACATGATTTCTGTTTTATCAGGACAGACAATCATATCAGTATCAATACAACAATGTCTTACAGAATGTCATAACTGACATTTGGATAATGATTGGTTTCATTAATATTGTGCCTTGGCGAAACTGTATTGATGTATCCTCGGTTATCGGTAAAAAAGGGGATCACATGCTGCATGTTGAGTGCGAACAAGGCAGGCCATTAATTTTCAAAGAAAATAAAAGTGGGTCTAGTACTGACCCCTGTCTTGTACCTTTTATGGAATCAGTCTTATGGATGAATTGAAACACAACATGTGAGTAGACCTACTGAGTCGCAGTTTTTTCATAATTAGGTTGAAGACACATGCACATTTGTCTGTCGATTCTATCAAGCATAAGATCTTTTAACCAATATTGTAATGATGTAAAAAAGGAACAAACGCCTTTTGTATAGATCCATGGAAATGGACACCAGTTCATTTGCTGTTTTTGATATTGTGCAGCCATAGAATCAGTAAATCAACCCAAAACCGCAGGAAGAGGGGAGGAGGAGGAAGAGGAGAAGAAGAAGAGAAGAAGAAGAAGAAGGAAGCAGAAAAGGAAGAAGAGTTTGGAAAGAAGAAGAGCAAGAGAAAACAAGAATGAAGAAAAGAAGACGTAGGTAGGCGTCTGGGAGCACCGCCAAGGCTGCAAAGCCGACGGCCATACCCAGTACCTCAGCGCGATCGACAGCCTGAAACCACCACAGAATTGACACCACACTTTTATTACCCACAAAAACAAAGTCAGTGATCAATTTCATTCGTCTTTTACATTCCGTCACACTCATTTTTACCAGACAGCCGTAAACAGCTTACTACCCCCCCATCAGAGCGGACACACAACGGTAGACATTTGAGACAGGGAAAGACACTCCACCATGCTCCCCAAGCGCGCTCTACACCCGCGCATGTATTGGTTGGACACCTGGCTTCAGTCCCTACTCAACCACACCAAGTACGCTCCACCCTCCACATCCCGTCTAAACCCCCTACCCCCTCGTATCTACTTTGTTCCCCCTTCCATTCGGCCATATCTGATGATTAAAATCTTAATGGTTAACCCTGTTGTCTAGAATCTGACTTCTTTGGAACCTTGAGTCTGTAAATGTGCGAATGTCATGATTTTCTTTCTCGAATTTCCATGACTTTGTCTTGTAAGTTGGTAAACTGTTTTCAGTCTTGCATTTGACCAAGCTCTACATGCTTATTTTGGGATGGACAGTTTCATTCACTTTGTATCATATATTCATAGTCTTTGTTTTCACCCTCCACCCCCCCCCCCCCCCCATTCACTTTGACATGGTGCAGCGAAATACGGTCGATCTACACAAACGTTGCGACCTCTAGAACACACACACACACCACAACACACACACACACACACACACACACACAACACACACCACGCATACACAACAACAACAACAACAAACAACAACTGAGCCCTGACCTGGAAGACGACTCCATGGCTCGCATCTCCACTCGCCGTCCACGTAGCTCCTGGAGACGGTTCTTCCACAGTGGAAAGGGCCAAGCCCCTCCTCAAATGCCCCCAGCCAGTCGGTGGAGGCGAAGGCGCACCAGGAAAGAGGACCAGGCCCGGAGGAAGGTGCTCCGTGGCCACCGTGCCCCCCTGCCCGAAAATGCCCCCCCATGGCCACCGCCGTCATGGCCACTGGGGCCAGCTCCCGCTAGCTCTTCCGCCTGCTGCTCATCTGGTCTGGGAGTCGTGCTTGCCTTCCTCTAGGCGGTGCATGGTGAGGGTTCGGGCCAGGCCTTGGGCGGCGGGTGGTCGATGGACGTGGACAGAGTAATGGTTAGGGGGTTGTCGTTCCTGAGGTCTTCTCCTTGATAACACCTCAGGAGCACTTCTCTTCGATCTTATGAAGTCCTACGTTCTTTTTCTTTCTGACACTTCTGTCAAACAGTACGAAGAAGATTAAGAGAAAAGAAAGAAAGAAAAAGAGAGAGGACAAAATGATAATGTTTGCGCGAGAAAGCTGCAGTCACAGTAAATGTTCCCGGTAGTTGAGGAATGGAAAATCTGGCAGACGTGTGTCATTTAGGTACACTTGCGATGAGAAACGTTTTGAAGAGTTTTATGATTATGTTGTTGCGTATATATCGAATAAAGAGGGCTGAATTATTCCTCGCGCAGAATGACAACAGTCAGGAAGGAATGTCTTCAATGAAAAAACCGCCCCCCCCCCCCCACTTCATTTAGAGGTGGAAAGAGGGGAGACTAATCGCTCTGCTGACGGAGACCTAGACGCACGGGTCTGGCTGGTTACTCTCTGACCTTTGTTTCCCGTTGCTTGTTGTTCATTGGATGTTTCCTTCTGCGTCTTCTGTGTTAGAAGACAATCACACCTTATCTACATTCTACACAGCAAAGAAAAACAGCGCTTTCGGCACTAATGAATATCTGCTTAGGAAAATATCACTCACGCAGGCAACGGTCGTTTTTCTTTTAATGATCAATGCATCAGTACGGTCCGTAACAGCAAATAAAAAAACAGCGGTTTGGTGTTTATGAAGTGGGAATCTTTGACAGTCAGACATACGATAATAATTGCCTAATAATTCTGGATGGTTCACTCACTAGACAGCAGCATACTGTGGTGGGGTTGACCCATCACAACCTGTCAGTACAAACAGGACAAGTCCTGCCCTCTCTTGGAATATGATCAGCAGAGTTGAAAAACCAGACTGTTGAACAGTCTGTCCCACATGTATGACAGCGCTATCGACAGTGCCATCAAAGGGGGTATAGATTTTTTTGTGGTCACGTATCAGTGTGCGAGTCCAAGTTTTCGACCGCACCGAAAACCACGGTTTGTGGAGAGTTGAATCAGACCTGTTTCTCTCCTCTGCGGTTCCGACGGTGGCTTTAGATAATTTCACTGTCTGTGTCGTCCTCACCCGGGGACCCCGGGGCTGCCCCCTCATGTCCGAGACAGCTGAAACACTTGAGGTCAGACCAGCAGGCGGCCTGTGCTGTGTTCTTGGGGAGTTAGACACAGGAGTTTGGCCTCAGCTATTCACAGTCTCTTGAAATATTCACGTCAGCCTTCGTGTCATGGTCGCCACCTGGAAGGAGAGAGAGAGAGAGTTTCGTTCGGTGTTCTATGGTTTTTCACTTTCGTGTTGTTGGGAGGTACGGAAAGGATCACTGCTGCAAAAACGTGATCTTGATTCAGATGAATTGTCGAACAAATTTACGTAAACAATCTATTCTTAAAACCAATGAACAGATCAACAAAGTCCGTATGAACAAGAGAAATGAGTCTACAAGTATAAATGTTTTTTTTTTCTTTATTGTAGATTCCAAGTACTTTTCAAATCAGCAATCTTTCCCCCAATTTTTTTATTCTTTTGTTTTTTGCTTTTTTTTCTACTTCTTCGGTTGTTTCCGTTGTTCGTGTAATATCACAAATTGTGGTAACACACGTTAAACGAAAGATTAATTCACTTTCGATAACCTTTTACTCTTCAATCAGCAAGAAGAACAAACTAACATCATCAACTTGAAATATAAAAGGGAGGTGAAAACACCTACACAATCACTGCACACAATAAACGCTCGTGCCCCAACCGGGACAGTCGTCCCAGAGACACGAGCACGGGATTTGATGGCCTGCAACGTTGATCCAGGCAAGCTGGTTTGAAAACAAAAAAAAAACCAACCAGTCCCACTCTCTCCCTCCCTGGTGAGGGTCATTGCTTCAGAACCCCTCCCCCGCATGCCAGACCTGCTGGGGAACAGCTCTGAAGCTCTGCAGCGGAGGGGAAGGCCGTTGCAATGTTGGACGTCCGCATGCCCGGCTACGTGCAGGTTCTGGAATCCAGGGATGCAGGTGAACCCACCCCCATTCACCGGAGTCTGGCACCGGCCCCGTCTGTCACGTGCACCGTAAGCGATCACGTAATGACGGCGGTCACGCCACCTCTCGTCCGGGTTTAAACCGTTGCGTGACTTCCCTCAGAGACCCTGGCCGCATTCCCGTTCCTGGAGGTTCCCTGCAATTTCCAGAGCACCTTTCTGCCCGGGACAGACAGACAAAAAGAGAGAAAGACCAGAGGAGAGAGAGAGAGGACAGAGGGAAGAGAGAGGAGAGAGAGAGGGGGAAGAAAATGAGAGGGGAATGAAGGAAAATGATTTCTGCCAGCTGGACAAAGAGCGGGGTGCGGGTTTGTGTGGTTGAAACAAGTTTATTATTCTGGGAACCGGTTTTGTTGAAGTGACTAAGCAGCTCTGTATGTACGGGTTCGCTAGTGAAGTGTGTGTGTGTGTGTGTGTGTGTGTGTGTGTTGTGTGGTGTGTGTGTGTGTTGTGTGTGTTGTGGTGTGTGCTGCTGTAGGTATGTGTGTGTGTGTGTGTGTGTGTGTGTGTGTGTGTGTGTGTGTGTGTACACGCGCGCGCGTACGCAAAAGCTTGAATACGCAAATGTGTGTGTGGTGGTGTGTGTGTGTGTGTGTGTGTGTGGTGTGTGTGTGTTGTATGTGTGTGTATGCATGTGTGTGTGTGTTGTGTGTGTGTGTGTGCGTGTGTCGGTGTGCGTGTGTGTGGTTTGATGCGCGCACGCAAAAGCTTAGGCTGTAAAGCCCATTAAGCAAATCGGCGGGATGTACAACAACAAAAACGCGACTCAATTTCGATTTTATTAACATGGAAACCACAGCAATATCCTTTTTTTTCACTTTACGTGACGAAATCATGAACGAGAAAATGTCACTGGTATTCACTGTCAGTTCTGTAGACGACGGTCACCCCAGGTAAAACTGGATCAGTCCGTGGACAGCGTGCAGCCGCCATAGAGCACATGCTTGGGTCTCTGCATGCTTCGTGTTGCCGATGCGTCTTCCTTTCCAAATGCAGGACAATTTAAGACATTCCTCTTATGACATGTGTCTTTCTCCTGCTTGTTAAACCAGAAAAAGCGATCGTCTTCCGAACACGGATCCTGAATGGGCGTGGATGTGTATGTGCGTGCGCGCGTATGTGTGCGTGTATGCGTGTGTTTATGAGAGTGAATGCATGTGTGTACGAGTGCTCGAGTATGAGTGTGTGTGTTGTGTGTGTATGTGGTATGTGTGCGCGCGTATTTTTGGTGTTTAATTATACTTCTTTGCTTGCATTTGAATGAAAAACGTTGGTATTCTGTTCATAATGTTTCCCCGTGAGAAGGATATGGAGACAGTTGCCGTGATAGAACGGACCTGGAGCGGACCGAGAGAAGAAGGATGGAGCTAACAGGACTCGAGGGACGATAGAACGAAGGTTCTGAGGCGCCGGCGTGTGATTCGGATTGAATTGGTGATGGCTTGGTCTGGGGAGAGGGGATAGGTCAACATTTGTCCATATAGGGATGGAAGGCATCAGATAGGACAGGGGGATTCTCTTCCTCTAGGTGGTCTCTCTCTGGAGATGGCTTCTCGAGAGGGAGGAGATTCCTGTGAGCATAGAATGAGAGTCGATGTAGTATAGTATGCAACACGTTGAGAGGGAGGGAGAGCAGAGCGAGGTGAGGGGGGGGAGAGGCAGACAGAGAGAGGGAATCGAGCTCGACTGAAAGAGAGAGAGAGGATAGAGAGAGAGGAGCGGGGGAGTAAGAGTTCAGAGGAGGGAGGGAGAGAGTAAGAGAGAGAGAGACGGGACCAAAGCCGAGGCGAGGGGAGAGGGAGGGACGCATCTTGGGTGGAGGGTGTTGCAGTCAGGGGGGAGAGGACGATGAAAGTTGAGAGAAAAATGACGAGGAACTTCAAACCGGTAGGTGATGAGAGAGAAGAGATGATGAGGAGGGGGAGAATTCATAACATGGGAGGTCTACCTACAGGCGAGTCTCCTCGATAAATGCCTTCTGTCAGGCGAGTTTCAAAGGAGGGCTTTTTCATGAGGGAGTAAACAGCTACTCTCATTCGTTTGGCGCGGAAAAGTCAGTATCTAAAACTATACAGAAGGAAAGGTGAGAGGGAGAAAAATGAAAAAGAGAGAGAGAGAAAAGAGAACGAGACACACAGAGGAAGAAAAAAAAAGGGAAAAAAAAAAGGAAGGAAGAAATAAAAGAGAAAAAGCGAAAAATGAAAAGCAAAAACAGAAAAAAGAGAGAAAAAAAAAAAGTGACGTAGTTTAAGAGGAAAAGAAAGAACATAAGGAACGGAAAAGAAACAGAAGAGGACTAACAGAAAAAAAGGGAAGGAAGAAAAGAAGCAAGCCGAAAGAGAAATAATGCAAGAGTAAGGAAAGAAAAAGCAGAAAGGGAAAGAAAGGAGAAAGAAGGAAAGAAAGAAAGAAAGAAAAAGAAAGGATAGAAGAACAGAGAGAAAGAAAAGAGAGGGCAGAAAGGAAAGAGAAGAAAGAAGGGAGAGAGAAAAGAAGAAGAGGGAGAGAGGAAAAGAGGGAAAGCAAGCAAGGAAGAAGATAGAAAAGAAGAAGAGAAAAGTACAGAAGAAACAGAGAAGTCAAGAGAGGGAAAGGAAGGGAGAAAAAAGAAAGAAAGGAAGGAAGGAGGAAAGATGAAGAAGAGAAAGACAAAAATCAAGGGGCCATGAAAAGAGACAGAGGAAGAGGAAGAGAAGAAAAGAAAGAAGGAAAGAGAGGAAAGAAGAATCAGGAGAAAGATAAGAGAGAAGAAGAAGAAAAGCAGACCAGAACGAACGCCCCCCCCCCCCCAGAAGCAGAGAAAAGATAGAGAAACAGAAGAGAAAGAGAAGAAAGAAACGAAGCAAGAGAAGAGGATAGAGATATTTGAGAGGAGCGAAAAGCAGAGAAAGAAAAAGAAAAGTGCAAGGGTGGAAGACAGATTAGAAAACAAAAAGCAAAAAGAGGACGAGAGGAAGATTTAGGGGAGGGAGAGGGGCCCCAATTGGAAGAGACAGGAAAGAGCAAGGAAACGAGGAAGAAGGAAGAACCCAAAAGCAATGTCGGAGGGGAAGAGAGGAAATGACAATCATGAGCAAGAGGGAAGAAAGGAAGAAAGAAGCGAAGGAAGGAAAGAAGGAAGAAAGAAGAAAGAAGAACGGAAGAAAAAGAAGAGAAAGAAGAAGAGACAGAAAAGGACGAAAAGAATAATTAGAATGAATAGAAAGCGAGAAGAAGAAAGAGGAAAGAGCTCGAGAAAGAAGAAAGAAGGAAACAGCAAAAACAGCACGCTTAGAGACACAAATTTAAACCACAGAAGAAGAAGAAGAAGACCGAAGAAAAAAAGACAGAACGAAAAGAC
Source organism: Conus betulinus (assembly GCA_016801955.1). Lineage (NCBI taxonomy): Eukaryota > Metazoa > Mollusca > Gastropoda > Neogastropoda > Conidae > Conus > Conus betulinus. The sequence continues at coordinate 33,276 of JADBJO010015739.1, read as the reverse complement.
AGACTAGAAGAAGACAGAAAGAAACGCAAGAAGGAGAAAGAACCACTCAAACACACAGCAAGACACACGAAAAACAAATTAAAGGAAGACGACAGACAGAAGATAGATGAGAAACAGCAAACAAGCACACACAGAGAACAAATAAAGTCGGTATAAAAACGATTAAGCAGACATCTCAGTGACAAACAACAGGACAGCGATGTTAAATTGAAAGGGAGGAACGCAGAGGAAAAAGAAGAAGGAATAAAGTGAGGAAAACGCGGTGAAGAAGAAAGGACAGACGGACAGCAAGAGACAAGGATAAATTAAATGGAATAAAAAGCGAAAAACACAACAGGACGGCGTGCAGCGCAGCGCGCGCTGCGCACACACACACACACACAACACACCACACACACGCACACACACACACACACACACACACGCATACACACCACACACACCTTCACAGACACACACTCACACATACAAACGGCAACGGCACAACACACAACACATTCCACACACACACACACACACACACAAACACCAACATCACACCACACACACACACACACACACACACACACAAAACACAACACACCACACACCACACATGATTATCATTTTCACGTGACAGAGGAACAGAAATTTAGAGACATGTCAAAGGCAAAAATGCGAAAAAGGCGCACTGTTACCGCCCGGGGATGACCCAAAGCCGCGCTATGAGAAGCGGGATACCGATCCAGGAGAGACAGCCCCGCGCGTGACTTGTTGTGTTTAATGGGGCTGCTGCCCCTTTTGGTTAAGAAATAACATCACCCAAATTTAGAGAGAGAGAAGAGAGAGAGAGGGGAGAGGACAGAGACGAGGAGGAGTTGGAGTGAGAGACCCCCGAGACCTGATCGAGTGGAGATGAGGATGAAGGAGAGACGGAGGGGAGGAGAGAGAAGAGATGAGGTTCAGGGAGATTCAAACAGCCAGCGCGGGAGTGAGATGAGAGACGAAGAGAGAGAGAGAGTGAGAGGGGAATCGAGGGGAGAGGCAAGAGGAGGGAGGAGAGAGAGAGGAAGAGATCCACAAACAGCACGAGAGGAGAGGAGAGAGGGAGGGAGCCCCCACGAGGGAGAGAGGAGAGGAGGAGAGGAGAGCAGAGAGAAGAGAGCCCCCCAAAAACAAACCACGCACACGTTTTCTCTAATAAACGTTGTTCCATAAAGGTTGCCCATGAAAACTTGAGTTGATCAGAAACTCTGCTTCTAATTAAAGATCAAAGTTGGGGTTTACTTGGACTTAGGTGCGTTGCACAGCTGCAGCTGCCAGGGAGAAAACAGAGAAATAGTGTTTGAAAAAAGTATCGAACATTTCAAAAGACCTTTTCGTTGGCTGTATCGAGTCCCTCGTCCAAATTGTCACGTGACTTTATGACGTCAAGTCGGGGAGTTAGAAGCGTACTCACTGGTACATTGTTGATATGTTGCAACATCGAACCACCTGGGGATGGGGAAGATGGGGGGGGGGGGGGGGGGGGGGGGGAGCGGGGGCGGGGGGGGAGTTGGAGGGGGGGGGGGGGGGGGGGGGGGGTGGGGGGGGGTGGAGCTGCTTGGGGGGGGATGCTTGTGAAAAATGTTTTAACATCACTGCTTCTCGTATGAGGGACGAATCAGAATCAAATCAGCGTTATTGATAATCAAGAGACCATCGCTGATTATACATATTTCTTTTTTCTAGCAAATAAATCAATGTAAAAAAAAAAAAGGTCTTGAATTGTAATAATGGTGATTATTTATTTATTTTCTTTTTTTTTTTTTTAGCGTAGATCGCCATTGGATAAATGTACAAAAAATGAAAAATGAAAAATGGCACTGATGAATAATGTTTATGACCCCCTCCCCCCCTTGCTCCAGCCCCCGGTTCCCCTTTTGTTTTTGTGTGTAAGGATGTTGGATAATTGGGTTGCCTTTTTTGTTGTTATCGTTGTATACAATTGTAATTGGCTTTAATGTATGTGTGTTTGAAAAATGATTTGTTATCAAACTATGTTAAAAAAATTGTAAACCAGCTGTACTTGTAACACCTGTCTGATATGGAAATGTCTGATCAAAGCATTCTGAGTGGAATGGCCTTCTGTCGTCAGGCATGTGTACTTTCTACCATGCAAACTTGTCAACGCAAAAAAGAACTGAGTACACAGAGTAAAGACCTGTGCGCGCGCTGCGTGCACCCACACAACACAACACACCACACAACACACACACACACACACACACACGCGCGCACGCACGCAGCAGCGCGCGAGCAAGGTACACACCAACACAACTCACACTTCCCTGTCCATTCAGCCCTCCCCTCTCTTTCACAATGTTAACATCAACGGTCTCCTTTCTCTCTCTTTTCCAATATGCGCTAAAGATGTTTTGAATAAGCGAGGTTTTCTGTTTTGACGAGGGTCTAGGAAGGGTGTGTGTGTGAGAGAGAGGCGAGGCCGAGAGAAGAGGCGGAGAGCGAGAGAGTGATGAGATGTGAGAGAGAGGAGAGAGGCTGACGGTAGGAGGAGAGAGGAGAGGTGGGGGTTGAGAGGAGGGCCGGAGGTGAGAGATGAGAGGGGAAGAGGAGAGAGGGGGGCGGAGGAGAGGGAGGAGAGAGGGAGGAGAGAGCGAGAGAGGATGAGCGCACGCACACACACACACCCACACAACACACACACACACACACACACCACACACACACACACACACACCCAGCTACTAAAATCACATTCACCACATTAATTGCAACGACAAAGGCGTAGATGCTAGGTTAACCAATGGCGGTGGCAACACACAACTTTTTAAATAAGTTTTTAGACCAATGTGTTGAAAATTCGCAAACCAACCCCCTGACTACTTGTCTGACCCTAACCTTAGGTAATATGAATTTGAACGGATCCGACGAACAGAATATTTAAACACAGACAGACATTCCCGAATGCCCACCCGATGCATACGGAGCACCGTTTCATCAACACCACACACACAGCACACACACACATCACACACACAGACAACACACACACACACACACCCCCCATATATATATATATATATTATAATATATATTATATATGATGGTATATATATATCAAGAATATACTGCATACATAGAATTCTTAAAGTGCCAACTATGGGGATCAACGAGATGTGTTGAAGGTTGAACAAATCATAGTGGTGGAAAAACAATGCACGCCAACAATTCCTCGTCTCACAACAGAACAACAACCAAAAACAAAACAACACACACACACAAAACAAAACCCGA
>JADBJO010015739.1:22500-25000 GCA_016801955.1 Conus betulinus | reverse complement strand
TTTTTTCCGTGGCCGAGGTCTGGGAAGCGTGGAGAACTAGCTTCCTGGTCCAGAGCTTAATGCTGAAGATATACGGGGCGTGCGGGGAAAATGCGCCAGACTGTTCATTTGTCAACGCGAGATGGGAAGAAAAGGTACAGCTATAATCGGTGTTCCTCGAGAGCCATTCAGCGAAGGCGACCAGGCGACGGTTGAACTCGTTCCCCCCCTCTCTCTCTCTCTCTCTCTATCTCTCTCTCTCTCTCTCATCTCACACACATACATATGTACATGATCACACACATACGTGTATGAACGCATACATATGCATGTATGTATTATGTATGTATGTGTATGTATGTAGGTATGTATGTATGTATGTATGATGTATGTATGTATTTGGAAATGTATGTCGATACATGTATCTATACAGGTATATATGTATATTCATTTGTGTGCAAATGAATAGACTTTCACGTACAATTACTGTACACATTGAGAGAGAGAGAGAGAGAGAGAGGAGAGGGTAGAGAGAGAGAGAGAGACAGAGAGAGAGAGAGAGGAGAGAGAGAAAGAGACAGACAGACTGACAGAAAGACAGAGACAGAGTCAGAGAGAGAGAGAGAGAGAGAGAGAGAGAGAGAGAGAGAGAGAGAGGACGAGCGCACGTGCAACACACATTTTGGCATACACTGAAAAAACACATGGCAAACCAAAGAAGTGTCCTGAGGACATAGAAAAAAATTTAGACACAGGCACGCATCCCTCCCCGCCGCCCCCCCCCCCCCCCCTCCGTCACCCGTTACATTTTTACAGAGAGAGAGAGAGAGAGAGAGAGAGAGAAGAGAGAGGAGAGAGAACAGACAGGCGGGCGACTGACTGATAGACAGTTAGACCAGACAGACACAGCGACATAAATAGAGACAACGATTGAGAACAAAGACAAGGATGACATATATACACACAGGGCAGAGAGACAGGCAGGGACGGAGATAGAGAGACACAAAGAGAATGTGTGTGTGTGTGTGTGTGTGTGTGTGTGTGTGTGTGTGTGTGTGTGTGTGTGTGTGTGTGTGTGTGTGTGTGTTTCAGCACAGAGAGATAGATAGATAGATAGAGATAGAGAGATAGATAGATAGAGAGAGAGAGAGAGAGAGAGAGAGAGAATGACAATGACAATGACATAATTCTTTACTTAACGGTAAAAGTACTGGCCTGTTAGAGATTTGTCATACTTCCCAGAGAGAGAGAGAGAGAGGAGAGAGAGAGAGAGAGAGAGAGAGAGAGAGAGAGAGAGGGGGGTGGGTGGGGTTCGAAGGCAGGACATAATACACCAAATAAAGAATACAAGAATAAAATTACAACGACAACAGAAAAAAAGAGAATCCCAGCGAGAAATGACTCAGTCAGACGAGTAATGGGAATCGGTGGACCAGAGGAAGGCACTGGTGGAAAATTAAGATATCCATGACCTGGAATGACATTTAAAATGGTAAGATGAATGGAGAGAGAGAGAGAGATAGAGAACATCTTGAGATACACACAGACGCACACACAGACCACACACAGGCACACAGACACAGACACACACAGACACAACACAGAACATGACACAGACCACACCAACACCAGACATTAGACATAGACAGACAGACAGACAGACCGACGACAGACAACACACACACACACCACACACACACACACACACACACACACCACACACACACATACCCACATATGCGCTGGCATACACACACACCCGCTCACACACACACACACACACACACACACCACACAGAGACCAGACACACACAGAAGAGCATAGAGCGCTGTGCATAAGGACGCGCGTGCCGTCCGCTCCAGTTTAAGGAGAGAAGAAAAGAGAGAGAGAGAGAGAGAGAGAAGAAAGAGAGAGAGAGAGAGAGCGAGAGAGAGAGAGCATGTTTACACCATGTACTCCGATTGAACACTCCATGGCCAAAAGGAAACGGACACACACAAGACACACACACAAAAAGGAAGAAAAACACACAATACTGACAGAAGACGCACACGCATGCACGCTCTCTGACAACCAACACCACTCCCCCATCACCCACACACACACCACACCCACGACACACATGCCACAACACACACACACCACACACACACACACACACACACACACCACACACACACACAACACACACACACACACACAAAGACACACACACACACACACACACACACCCACCACACAAGGCCACATACACACAAGGCTCTATAATTGTCAAGTGAGGGGGAGAGGTGTGAGGAGCTGAAGGGGAAAGGGTGGTGGTAAAATGCTGTCAATGGGAACATGAAATGACAAACTTCTTTAAATATGATAGGTGGTGAGTGAGATGAAGGGTCAGGGAGCAAGACTGTGGGACAGAGAGAGAGAGAGAAGAGAGAGAGAGAGAGACAGAGAGAGAGACAGAGAGAGAGGGGGGAAGGAGGGAGAGAGAGAGACAGAGAGAGAATGGGGATGGAGAGAAGG
>JADBJO010015739.1:7500-17500 GCA_016801955.1 Conus betulinus | reverse complement strand
CCGCCTCCCTCTGCCCTTCCTCTTCAATGCTTTTTTTTTTTTTTAATGATTGTATCGAATGCGGTTTACTAAGCATGAGCGGCAGCATGTACCAGCAGCATGAACAGCACAAGCAGCAGGAGCAGTAGAAACCTATATACCAAGGAAAACAAAACGAACAAGGCAACCGCTGCGGGGGTCCCCCCACCTATATGACTCGTTTTCCACAGCACTGCCTACCCTAGGGCACAGAATCCCTCCTCTAGTGCTTCCAAACCGAAAAATGTTCATTTATCTTGTTTCAGCTCTTCGAGAGAGAGAGAGGAGAGAGAGAGAGAGAGGGAGAGGCCAGGTGGGAGAGGGGAGAGCGATAGAGTAGAGAGAGAGAGAGAGAGAGAGAGCGAGAGAGAGAAAGAGAGAAGGAGAGACTCGGAGAGAGAGAGAGAAAAGAAAGAGAAGAGAATGAGACAGACAGGAAAGAGAGGCGGAGAGGAGAGAGAGGAGAGAAAGAGAGCGAAGAGAGAGAGAGAGGAGTGAGAACGAGTATAGAGAGAAAGGAAAGAGAGAAGAGAGAGAGACAAAGAGAGAGAGAGACAGGGAAAGATAGAGAGAGAGAGAACAGAGAGAGGGAGAGAGAGAGAAAGATGAGACAGAATAGAGAGAGAGAAGGAATAAGAAGAGAGGAGCGACAGAGAACAGACAGAGACAGAGAGAGAGATAGAGAGAGACGAGAGAGAGAGAGAATGAGTGAAAACAACAGCAAGGAAATAAGAAAGAAAGGAGAGAACGAAAAAAGAAGGAAAAAATAATGGATGAAGGTAAGAAACAAAGAAAGGGAGAAAGAGGGAAAGAATTAAAAAAAAAAAAAGACAGGAATGAAAACGAACGAAGAAGAATAGAATATCTATGTATCTTACTTTTGCATCCAAGGGATAGAAAAAGAGAAATAAAAAAAAAAGAAGAAGAGAGAAATGAAGGAATGGGAGGATGAAAGACCGAAAGGGAAAGAAAGAAGTAGGAAAGGAATGCTAACATTCGGGAGTTTAGGAGGGAAATAAAGAAAGGCTGACTCAAAAGAAAATAAAGCAGAAAGATAGAGGAAAGAAAATCCACATGTTTTATTTGGGCTCCTGATAAATAACAAAGAGAGACAGAAAGAAAGCAGGTAGAACGATGGAGGGGGAAAAAGTACAGAAAGAGTGGAGGAAGAAAATATTTATGTATCTTATTTAATACTCAAGAGGGAAAAAAAGAGAAAAAAAAAGAAGAAAAAAGAAAGGAAGAGAAAGAAAGAAAAATGGAAAGAAAGAAAGAATGAAAAAGGAAGAAAAAAGCAAGGAAGAGAAAGAAAGAAAATGGAAAGAAAAAGAATGAAAGAAAGAATGAAAGAGTGGAAGAAGTAAATGTTTATCTATGTTATCTTGGTACCCAGGAGGAAAAGAAACGAAGGAAGACAGAAAAAAGAACATAAAGTGAATGAAAGAATGAACGAAGAAAAGAAAGAAAAAAAAGAAAATTCATGGACACTCATAATGTTCCTGTGTCTGATTTTTGCAATCAAGAAGTAAAAAAAAAAACGAAAGAAAGAAAAGGTGAAGAAAGTGAGAAAGAAAGAAAAAGAGAGAAAGTGAAACAACAACAACAACAACAACAACAACAAAAAAAAACCGGATAAAAAAACAAAACGAGAAGAAGGAAAGAAATATCCAAGATGTCTCTGCCTGTCTGTAGCTTATATTAGCACCAAAAGAAAGAAAGGAAGAGGGAAGGAATGAAAGAAAGACAGAAGAAAAAATATTGAGGGTTAAAAGATTGGCAGATTGAAAAAAGGAAAAAAACATAAGTTAACGAAAAAAGAAGGAGGAATAAAGAAGACAGACAAAAAAAGCAGTATAGGAAAGAAGGATGGGATTATAAAAATCCATATGAACACTTGGGGAACAAAAGAAGAAAATAAAAGAAGAGAATGAAAGGAGACACAAGAAAAGACAGAAAATGGTGTCAGCCACTGTGGTAAAGTGGTCAGTGCAACGTGCTACGGGCTGGTAAGGAGTGGGTTTGAGTCCAATTGTGGCATTCATTTGTTGGATCTTTAGGGCAGATTGGCTCGTAACCAGAGCAGAATGATGTGGGCTCAGATGAAAAGATCAGCACCACACAACACACCACACAAGCTGAATCATTTAATACACGCATCTCTGCATCTTTTAAAGTGTTGCTCAAATTTCCTGATCAACACTGCAGGTATCTGTATCTCCCATGCATGATTACAGTATGGATATATGATAAAAGGAAGCGTTGAGAACAGCTGTCCTGTAGTCTCAGACCAAAACTGAACTCAATAGCATTGGCATTCTCATCCTCATTCTCACTGATGATAAATCTAAAAAAGTCTTCAATGCTGCGGTCCATTATGCTCTGCTTCTGTGGTCACTTTAGGTTCTACCTCTTCATGTCCATACCCGTTTTGAGTTCGTGACAACGTGTGGGCATGGGCATGTTGACAGGGACTGTCATCTGGTGGACATGATGACGCCTTCCACGTTGACAGCGACCATCATCAGATGGACATGATGACGCCTTCCACGTTGACAGCGACCATCATCAGATGGACATGATGACGCCTTCCACGTTGACAGCGACCATCATCAGATGGACATGATGACGCCTTCCACGTTGACAGGGACTGTCATCTGATGAACACGATGACGCCTTCCAGAGAGGGATGCTCACTCACGCAGCTTCACGGCTAAACAATATCATTGCTGTCAGTAGAGGGCTTTGTAGGTGTTCTGCACATGTTGGACCAAAGCCCCGCACTGCTAAACATCACTCTTTGAACCAACTGCAGTGCAGCGTCTCTTCTGTCGGGTTTGCCGCATGGTGACCTCATACGAACTGCTCGATCTGGATTGTCTATGCTGGAGCTTTGACGGGACAAAATGTGGATGTGGCTATGTATGGGGGAGCCAGAATGAGAGACGGGGGAATAATGCCGTCAAGAGGTTTGCAGAGGATGACGCCGAGAACAAAACGAACAAACAAACAAGAACAACATCAAAAAGCAGAAAAAAAACGTGAAAGAATCGCAGGAAGGAAGCAGGAAAGATCAACAATGCAGTTTAATTAATAAGCGAGGAAGCCAGCAAACGTGAACGAGAGAGAGAGAGAGAGAGAGAGAGAGAGAGAGAGAGAGAGAGAGAGAGAGAGAGAGAGAGAGAGAGAGAGAGAGAGAGTAAAACGCAACTTGTGGAGAAAGTTACAACAAAACAAAAATGAAGAAAACATGACAGAAAATGCTGCCACTCTTGACCCCCTTCCTCTTTTTATATACCCCCTCCTGTACTACCCATTCCCTCCCCTCTCTCTGTGTCTCTTCACTCACCACTCTCTCTCTCTCTCTCTCTCTCTCTCTCTCTCTCTCTCTCTCTCTCTCTCTCTCTCAACGGTAACCAATTTGCGTCCACAGCCGCTAAATCGTAGTTCCATTTTCAGCGTTACCCTTTCTTAACGTGATGTCATTTTGGAAGAATAGCTGGTAATCTCCCCTTCCCCTCCTCCCCAATCTCTCCCACGTGCTTTCTACCCAACCTGTTTCCCCCAAGCTCTATGAGATCATTGTCTCGTCTGTCATCAACTTCGGTTGGATTTCCATGAAAACCCTCATGAAACCTCACCAGCCCAGCCTCATTCTTCCCAATGCTCATCTCTCCGGGTTAATGGTGCATAGAAAAGGTTGCGCTATTGGATGGTACTGAGCGAATGGTCGGCATTATGAGACTGCTTCGGATTTAGGCTTCTGAAAATAGGCGGGACACATGAACATAAAGACATTTCAGCCTAGTGGCAGTGTTTGAACGGAGTGAACACCCAGTACAGTGTGAAGAGTTTAGTCTGAGGGCGTCTGGAACGAAATGAGTTTCCATCCCTGTCCAGTTCCAGTTCAGTGGAGGCCGTTCTTTAGAGGACGAACTTCACGATCTGAACTCTCGTTCGTCCTCGAGTGGACGAGGACCATCTTCAATCATCTTGTAGGTGAGGGGGGTGAGACCGTTTGTGGATACGCAAGAGACATAACCACAAAAGTGCTCTGTTGTGATGGAAATTGATCAGTCCAATCTGGGAATACTTTTTGTGTTCTACAGCTTCAGTCTAACAGGACATTAAAGGCACCATCAAAGGAAACTGATTTGTGATTGAGCTGTCCTCGCTCAGACATGATAACACTTGACCCACACTTGTACTTTCTGTTCGTAAGTGAATATTTTCTTCAGCACGGCAGTAATATATTCGATGTTCACAATACTTCGAAAATAAATAGGTGAAAACTAGTACGAAGTATTTGATATTATAAGACTATTTCCAAAAAGTTCCAAACTCAACGGTCTGGTTCAGTCATGTACTGTTTTGCTGGACATGAGACTGGTCACTCCTTTGAGACAGATAGAGATGGCCCAGTGAAGACACAATGACATGTCGCGCAAAGTCATTGATCAATAAGCAGTGGATCGTCATAAGTCCATGAACTTGTCACGCGAATACAAGTTCGTTCCGTTAGGAATTTCCTTTTGAACCTACACCTTCTGTGAACTGACCCAGTTCATCACCCCCCCCCCCCCCCCCCCCCCCATCTACTCTTTATAAAGACACTTGCACGCATGCATGCGCATAGACATCGTCTTGGAGAGAGAGAGAGAGAGAGAGAGAGAGAGAGAGAGAGACAGACAGACAGACAGACAGACAGAAGACAGAAACAGAGAGAGAGAGAGAGTCGAGAGAGAGAGAGAGAGAGAGAGAGAGAGAGAGAGAGGCAGAGAGAGATCATTATAATTAAAACTCTGAAGTTTAACCCCGCCCCCTCCTCCCCCCCCCCCAAAAAAAAAAAAAAAAAAAAAAAAGTCCTAATACATGTGGCTCTCTAGTTAATGACAGAAACCAAGGTTCACGATCTCTTTCATATGTATGTGGAGAAATGTGGGGGAAGAGCGGGGGGGGGGGGGGGGGGGGGGCATGAAGGAGATGGGTGTGGAGAGGGAGGAGGGGGGAAAGCGAAGAGCGGATGGACGCAAGGGAGGGGGGATGCTGCAAACAGTAAACCTAAAAGCCTCTCTAAAAATGAGGAGAGAGAGAGAGAGAGAGAGGAGAGAGAGAAGAGAGAGAGAGAGAGAGAGAGAGAGAGCGAGCGAGCTAGGGGCGATGGGGCATTGTTGGTGCTGGCAGGGATGGCAACACAAAAAGATAACGGGGACACAGCAGGCTGACAACATCATCAGAGAACAGAGCTGTCAAATCTGACGCTACATTCCACTCTTCTCAATGTCATCCATTCCGTTGCTAGGGAAATGTCACTGGTCTGCGTGCAGAGAGCAGAGAGAGAGAGAGAGAGAGAGGAGAGAGAGAGAGAGAGAGAGAGAGAGAGAGAGAGAGAACGAATATGAATGATTTGTTGTGGTTAGGTTCTCCTGTTTGAGTACCGTCTCTTCGGTTTGTTTTTAAACAGCTCACCACCACCTCTACGGTCGAGCACAGTAGTAAAATTCTTTTAAGCCATACAGAAGAGGCATCAGATCTGAAAGGACTTTGCAAAACAAATTAATAGAGAAATTACGTGTAAGTTTACAGCACCATGATCATCATGCCATAGAATACAAATGGAATTACACACCACAGGTCTAGAATACCTTTGTTGGTCAAGCGTTGGACTGTAATTATAGAGTTCGCATTCCGAGTCTCTACAGAGCCAGAGGGATTTTCTCCTTGGAATTAACATTGGTTTTGACTCCATTCCCTGGAGGTCCTTGAATGAGACTATGAACTGAAGTTTCATGTGCAATCGCCACGTAGTGTTTAGTGCAAACGTCAAATCCCATAGCCATCTTTTGGAAGAGTAGGCATGTGATAGGAAAACATGCATCCTGCACATCAATAATGGTCCACATGAAGACTGCTGATGATATTCCAGCTGGATGAAGCACTACAGCGATCACAAGGTCTGTGTGAAAACTACTGTTTTTTATTCATATCAGCACACCGTCATGAAATACTTTAATCAGATTTCCTTTTTCCACAGTTGCTCCTTGTGAGGGTTAACTGGCCATTCTTCCCTGACAACACGAAGAAGACTGTCAGTTGTCCTTTCCCCTCATTCAGACACACCAGCATTTCAAGACCAAACTTTCTTAAGTGTCCACTTAGCTGAAACGATGCCATTGATTCACAAACTTGATTCTCAACACACTTTGAGTCAGTATTGCTCCTGCCAAAAAACAGATGATGTCTTTGATGTGGGGACTGTGTTTTGTGCTTTAAAAAAAATTCCGTTGTTTTTTGATGTCTGAAGAAGACATATTCCGTCAAAAAGTCACTTGTCTGATTTGTGTTGTGAATTTAACAAGTGTTACTTTGCACTCAGTTTTGTATGTTTATTTGTGTTTTGACTTGATGCTGCAGTGTATGTCAGTTTTCAGCCTTGCTCATGAATTCTCTTTCGCCCATTCCCACTATACTCATTTTTTAAGCATAGGATATACCTGAGTTCATTTCTTCTCATGGAGAATTGTTACGACATTTGTACCCAACAATGTCATATTAGATTGCCTCTTGCCATGTTGTCTCATTTGACGGCAGGCTTTCAGCCGGAGAGAGAATCATCGAACGTAAACACATGGGTACAGAGGAACGTAAACACATGGGTACAGAGGAACGTGAACTCATGGGTACAGAGGAACGTGAACTCATGGGTACAGAGGAACGTGAACTCATGGGTACAGAGGAACGTGAACACATGGGTACAGAGGAACGTGAACACATGGGTACAGAGGAACGTGAACACATGGGTACAGAGGGACGTGAACACATGGGTACAGAGGAACGTAAACACATGAACACATGGGTACAGAGGAAAGTAAACACATGGGTACAGAGGAACGTAAACAGATGGGTACAGAGGAACGTAAACACATGGGTACAGAGGAAGGTAAAACACATGGGTACAGAGGAACGTAAACAGATGGGTACAGATGACCTTCATTATCAGTGCGGTTGGCTACATAGTTTCAACTTTTCTGCTTTCGTTTAGATGTACACTTCTGATGACAAGCACTACAGCGATTTAAAGAGCCGCAGACATGGGGTGGCTGGAAGCTGTCAGTCAGAGGACGATGACTGTGAGAAGAGAGAGAGAGAGAGAGAGAGAGAGAGAGAGAGAGAGAGAGAGAGAGGGGGAGGGAGGGAGGGAGGGAGGAGAGAGAGAGAGAGAGAGAGAGAGAGAGAGAGAGAGAGAGAGAGAGAGAGAGTTATTTTTTGTCGCTGGTAAGCACAGGGCAGGAGGTAGCCAAGGGACATCGATCCTGTAACATTTCCTCATCACAGATGATTAACGACACTGATCGAAGTGTTGGGCTCAAAGGAACAGACCATGATGTGCATGCCTTTCCTGACGATGCATGGCCTGCCGCCATTGTGTGCCAGGGCTGGTAGCTAATGGAAATATCAAACTACACTGCAGGGGAACCAGCAGCAGCGACAATAGCAGTCTGTGCCTTGACTGCAGCTGCTACTCCCATGCCGCCACTGCAGCTGTTAACATTACTCTCCACTGACGGCGCTGTTGAGGGAACTGTTATTCCATGCATACTCCATCTGTGTTCTAACTATATTGTAAACATTTATAACAGGACGTCACGCGATTATGCTGTTGACGTTTTCATTGTTTGATTCCAGATAGAAGACGGGCGTGCGAACATGCATGATGAAATATTCTTACAAATAACAGACGACAAGAAGTAGCCCCAGAATGGAAACTTCTTTCTTCTGTCACTAGAGTGTTTACAAGAATAGCTTGAACAGAGTTAAACGTTTCATAGAAAGAAAGTGAAAATGAACTTTCAGTACGTAGAATTAACCCATACGTAACTAAGAAGACCAAAGAGAGAGGGGAGAAAACCTTGAAAAGCATACAAACCCAGACATATGATCAAGAACAGACATTGCTGGAAGGCAAAGCTGTCAGCGAGCGTTTCTCTTCTTCTTAATGCACACCTCCTTCCCCTCCCTCCCTTCCTCACTGGCTGCCGAGGAGAATGCCACAGGCGTGAGTGCGAGGATGGGGAAGGCGGAAAGGATTATCATCGTGGATGGTAAGCAAAGGCGAGTGGACAGAATGGGAGATAGTCCCTTAGCATGCACGTATTGATCCAGTAAACGTTCTCCTCATTTCTTACCTAGTGGCTGATCATACGAGGCTGACCTAGAGTTGGGGTTACTCAGTGAGCGTCATATCTGACATCAGAGCATAAGAATGTACCACTGGATGACATGTTTCTTGTTTTGATTGCTAAATAATACTCACTTTATAATGACGCAAAATGATTACAAGAGAGTTGTCTCTTGACCAAATTCTATTGGTAAATCCACTTTAATAGGCAACCAAAAGTATACACAGACAATTCTCAGCCCACCCAACCCCCTTCCTAAATGAAGAAATGTGGCACTGGACAATGATGAACTGTTTTCCAAGGGGATGCAGACTGAATGCTATGGAGTGGAATCTGTTGTAACAAAGAATAGTGTAATACAGTGCCAGATCCTGAAAACAGGGCATAACATGACATTCTGGACCTTTGTGGCCCAGCAACTTAATTAGTACTGTATAGGTATGATTCCCTCTTCACTCCTGCAATAATCAAACAAATAGACAGACAGACAAACAGACTGGCACACACACACACACACACACCACACACACACACACACACACACACACACTCACACGCGTGCGCGCACACACACACACTCACACGCGCGCGCGCGCGCGCGCTCACACACACACACACACACATACACAAGAAAACCCTCAGAACCAATGAAGAAGTAAAACCTCATGGACAAAATCATATCAGAACGCCATTCAAAGAACTTCACACAGACACCCCCCTCAGCACACACACACACACACACACACACACACACACACACACACACACACACACACACACACACACAGAGTTAGTGTCAATACACCAAGGTCTTATCATTAGGCACAGCGCGGGGAAACAACAGGAGAGACAACAGACAAAGCTGTTGGACCATCATGTCCAAGAGACATCTCCACCCAATGACTGGGCTGTGAGATATGCCATCTGCTTGTCGTCATCACCCATCCCCACCCCTCCCCCAATCTCCACACCCTACTTCCACCTCTTCTCCCCCTTCCCACTTCCCCTCCCAGCCTGGGTTGCTATGAACAACGCTGCTGGCCTGAGTATTGTGCGTGTCTGGAGAGGGCGAGGACTGGATTTATGATCGTTGGGAGGGGAGGTAAGCTCAGTGGGTGGGTGGGGGGATGAATGGTGGGAGGTAGTTCGTTACTCAGAGATGAGATATTGATCTTTTAGGGGGACCTTTACCTATGAGTGCTGATGACAGACATTGACCAGGAAACAAGGCTGGGCCAGGAGGAACCACAGGAAAGTGTCGCTCTTTTATCTGACATTCTTTGGCGGCTGTCAGTTCCCCCCATTTGGTTCAATGCTTTTTGTCAATAGCTGTACTGACTGCAATGTACTTACAGCAGTAATGGCAGTAGGCAGCAGCAGCAGCAGCAACAAAAGCAACCGCTGCAGTAAGTAACAAGCAATGCTGTGACAACTTGTCTCTCGTTCTTCAGCAAGAAAATAAGAGGTATAGAAAGATAGACAGGTAGAAGAGAAATAACAATGTATATAGATAGATTTATAAAATAGATGGACAGCTAGACAAAGTACATGCATGCGCATTGGAGAGATAGATAGATAGAGAGAGAGAGAGAGACAGAGACAGAGAGAGACAGAGACAGAGACAGAGACTGAGAGAGAGAGACAGAAAGAGACAGAGAGAGAGAGAAAGAAAGTGACAGAGAAAGAGAAAAGGACAGTCAGAACCCTCCCCCTCTCTCTCTCGCTCTATCTCTCGTTCAGGTAGGTGTCTAGGTGCGTGCACACACACTTCCATTTCTGTCTGTGTGCAAGTTTCTTCTAGTGCA
>JADBJO010015739.1:0-5000 GCA_016801955.1 Conus betulinus | reverse complement strand
ACAAAGAAGGGAAAAAAGAAGAATAAATGACTGACTGAATGAAGAAAAACCGAGAAAATAAAAAAAAGAAAGAAAGGACAGCAGAAATCTTCATCTGTCTTATTTTGACACTGAAGAAGGATAGATGAAAGGAAAGAAAGAAAAAGAAAAAAAAGAAGGAAGAAAGCAAAGAAGAGAGAAAAGGAAAGGGGAAAAAGACATGAATGAAAAAGAAATCAAAAGAAAGAATGAAAAGCAGACAACAAAGGAAGGAGGAAAGACATGTTCACTATGTCTCTGGCTGTTTGAACATTATATTAGCCCTCAAGAAAGAAAGGAGAGAGAAAGAAAAGAATGAAAGACACGAGAGAGAAAAAAAAAAAAAAGATTGACAGGCAGAGAAGACTGACAGAGGCAAAAAAAAAATATCAAAGTCAAAGACAAATGCATGTAAAACAGAGAAGAAAAAAAGGAAGCAATATAAAAAAGAAGGGTGGAATTGCATAACAGGGAGTTAGAATCCATGTAAACGAGCGGAATTAAAAGAACAAGCAACGCCACCACCACCACCAACAACAATAACAACAACAAAGAAATTAAAACAAGAAAGAAAGAAAAAGAAAAGAAGACAGAAAGAAAAAAGGACAGAAAGCAAAAACAAGATATGGGGTGCAAGCCTCCATGGGACAATGATAAGCACTGCAGGTGATGAGCTGGGGAGGAGAAGGGGGGGGGGGGGGGGGGGGGGGGTCATGTACTGGAATCCGACCAGACTCTCACTTTGATTTTCAGTCCCAGCCCGACTGTAACTGCAGCTGAAATTGCTATGGTCTGGAATGGGAAGAAACGGGAACACTGGAACCACATAGTCAAATTTTAACAACCCGGCAAATGGACGTCTGAGAGTGCTGCTCAAATTTCCAGACTCGCACTGCAAGTGTCTGTATCTCTCAGGCCTGATTGCTGTAGGAAGATATGAAAAGAACTATAGAGAACAGCCCTGGCGTGTGGTTCCATACCAAAATGCAATGCCATAGTATCGTCTTTGTTGTTTTCATCCTCATTGATCATCATAAGAAAAATTCTCAAATTCTGTGGCCCCTTCTTGCCCTGCTCTCATGGTCACTTCAGTTTCGATTTTTCTCTTTACATTCATACCCTTTGGGAGTTTGAGTCAAAGTTGTCTGGGTGAGCATTTTTCATAGGTAATGTCATTGGAAGGACGTTATGGTGCCTTCCACAGGTAGATGGCTCACTCACACTGGCTCCACAATCAGGCAAAATTGAGTTAGGGGCTTTGCAGCCAATGATCTGCAAATGTGGGACCAGAAATGCACCACTGCACTTCATGGAAATGATTTGATTGGAGCTCAACGTCTCCTCTGTTGGGTAAAATGCACCACCGCACTTCATGGAGGTGATTTTGATTGGAGCTCAGTGTCTCCTCTGTTGGGTTTCCCCATGGCGACCTAAAAGCAAGAGAGAGAGAGAGAGAGAGAGAGAGAGAGAGAGAGAGAGAGAGAGAGAGAGAGAGAGAGAGAGAGAGTCAAGAAATGTACAAAAAAAATACACACAAGGACAAAAAAAAATGCTGCTATTCGTATCCTTATCTTTTTCTTGTACTACGCTCATTCTCCCAGCTCTACCTTTAGGTTCTCTCTCTCTCTCTCTCTCTCTCTCCTCTCTCTCTCTCTCTCTCTCTCTCTCTCTCTCTCTCTCTCTCTCTCTCTCAGTGATTACAAGTTTGCATCTGTGTTCGCAAAATTGAATTTCCATTTTCAGTGCTATCGTTCTTAATGTGATGCCATTTTGGAAGCGTAGTTAGAATCTTCCCCACCCCACCCCTCTCCTTCTCTTCTCACCTCCGCCACACGCGTCTTTTGCCCAACCCGTTTTTTCTCCCCCACTCTGTGAGATCGTTATGTCGTCTGCCATCGACTTCAGTGGGGTTTCCATATAAACCCGTAATGAGGCCTCCCTTACCGGCCTCGTTCTTCCCCTCCCACCAACACTCATCTCTGGTTTGTTAAAGCTGTTAAGAAGGTCGTGTTACAGAGAGAGAGAGAGAGAGAGAGAGAGAGAGAGAGAGAGAGAGAGAGAGAGAGAGAGAGAGAGCAGGGGTGGGGGAGGGGGGTACTGGTGATGGTGGAGCAGTGTTGGTGGTGTTAGAGTACAAACATCAACAGATAACATGGCAGCATCAGGCACAATCATCACCAGAGAAGAGGGGCTGTCTAATCTGACGTAACTTTCCACTCACCTGAACGTTATCTGTTCAGTTACCAGGGTCAGTGCCAGTGGTCTGTGTGCATGGAGAGAGAGAGAGGGAGAGAGAGAGAGAGAGAGAGAGAGAGAGAGAGAGAGAGAGAGAGAGAGAGAGAGAGAGGAGAGAGAGAGAAAACAGAGAGAGAGAGAGAGATTTTGGATGGTTGAAGCATGGTACAGAAGTGAGTTATGAGGCATCAGTCCTGTGATGGTTGCTTTTCACAGATGATTACCGATACAAATAAAAAAAAACTACGGCTCACTTGGAGCAGACAATGGCGTGTCAGCCTTTCGTGACACTACATTCCTGCTACCTTGCGGTGCCAGAACTTGTAGCTGATGGAAATATCAAACTAAGCAGCAGGAGCAGCAGCAGCAGCGATCATAACGATCTGTATCTTTTGCTGCTGCTGTGCTGCTACCATGCCACCATTGCAAGTGTTAGCATTACTGTCCACCATTGGTACCAGTTATGATACTTTTATTCCGTGCATATTTCAAATGTGTTATAACTGTATTTTAAACATTTGTAATAAGACTTCACAGCACTATGCTGGTAGACTAAAACACGTTTTTGAAGACTGACTCCAGATAGAAGATGGACAAGTGTATATCCATGATTAGAAGTATTCTTTCAAAAAGGGGAAGTTAAACTAACTTCACAATAAAAAGTCTTTCATCTAGCACTTAGTTTTTTTTTAAGGACAGAAGTCAACGCCTCATTCAAAGAAAGTGAAAGTCAACTCTTCATGGCTAAGGTTAAAGAAAAACCAATCTGAGATGACCGAAGAGGGATAAAACCTGAATGATATAAATGTATGATATGACCAGCAACCACCAAATGATCAGAGGGCAAAGTAATCAGAGATTGTTACTCTGTTGCCCTTAACGTCGCCATCACCCCCCCCCCCCCCTTCCCTTTGTTCACCTGGCTGCTGAGGACAGGGTCAGTGGCGTGTGTGCAGGGGTGGTGGGAAAGAATTATTAACGTGGACGGTAAACAAAGGTGACAAGGTTGGGTAGGAGATCATCTCTCACAGTCCGCAGGTTGATGCAGCAAACATTCTCATTACAACTCATTGGCTGACCACAGCGATGCTGATCTGGGGTCAGGTTGGTTAGTGCGGGTTGCATCTGACACCATAAAATGAAAATTGTACTACAGGCTGCTGTGTTCTTGTTTTGAAAGCTGAATGATAGCTACCACCACAAACAACAATAAAAAACACAGAATGTCTGACTTTAAGGCAGCAGCAGTCCCTTGATCAAATTCTGTTGGTAATTCGCTTTTGATAGGCAAACAAAAACTATCCAGACAGTTAACGCCTCCCCCCCCCCCCCCCCCCCCCCCCCTTTCTTTTTTCCACTTACAATAGATAAATAAATGGTGGCGTCAGAATATGGCGATACATTCTCCTTGGGGATGTATCTTGAAATTTACACAGTGAAACCATTGTGATGAAGAAATTATACAATGTACTAGACTACAGTATCAAATCTTGACAACAGGCATGATATTGTGAACGTTTGTGTCAAAGCTACTACAATAATTTGTACTGCCAAGGTCTGACTCCTTCCCTCACTCCTGCCTTGAAGGAAAAAAAATAACACACCTCCCCCAACAAACACACACACACACACACGCGCAACCACGCACACACACACACACACACACACACACACACACACACACACCACACACACACACACACACACACACACAGAGGTAAAACGATAAGAAAACTTCGTTGAAGGAAACGTCCAGTAATAATCCCTTAGGTATCTCCAAAACAGCGAGGCTTATTAGGGGCAGCAGGGAAAACAATAGAGGAAAAGAAAAGCCGTGGACTCTTCATCTTCAAGACAGGACACAATCAGAAGACGGGGCTGTCAGACACGTCGTCCTGTTGCCCTCACCCCTCATCCTCATCCATCCTCATTGTCTTCCTCCCGCTCCACCCTCCCTCACAATCCCCCACCCCACCCTTCCCTTTCCCCTCCAAACCTGGGTTGCTATGGACGATGCCGCTGACCTGTGCATTGTGCGTGTTGGGAGGGGCAGAGAACTGAGATTAGGATCGTTGGGAGGGAGGTAAGCACAGTGAGTGGGCGGGGGAGGAATGGTGGGAGGCAGTACGTTACTGAGAGAGATGAGATATCGGTCTTACAGGGGGACCTTTACCTATGAGTGCTGATGACAGACATTGACCAGGAAACAAGGCTGGGCCAGGAAGAACCACAGGGAAGTGATGCTCTTTGCCTGACATTCCTCAACTGTCTTTACCTCCCCTTTTGTTCAGATGATGGTTGCCCGTGGTTGAATCCAATGCTTTCTACAAACAGTGGCAAGGGAAGCAAGCAGCAGGTACCACAGCAGCAGCGGTAAAAGAAACTACAGGTAGGATACTGCTGTGACGGTTTCTTTTTCAATAATTTGTTCCTTCTGATATTTCTGTTCTGATTTCCTTCTACGACTGGTCTGATGCGTGAGCTGCTATTGGAACCATTCCTTTTCCTGGAGGGTGGTACTGTTGTTTTACTATTGCTTCTGCAGTATTTCTTAAAGTATATTTGATATTTGATATGATGCACTGGTCATCTCTACTTTCTTAAACAGGAAAATAAGAAATGTTTTTTGACAAATAGGTAGAACAGGTAGATTTATAGATGAAAAAAACAGATGGAAGTAATGAGAGAGAGAGGATACAGACAGACAAACAGACAAACAGACACAGAGGGGGTGAGAGGGGAAAACA
>JADBJO010015738.1:0-37500 GCA_016801955.1 Conus betulinus | reverse complement strand
ATGAATGACGACGACGACGACGACGATGATGATGATGATGATGATGATGATGATGATGATGATGATGATGATGATGATGATGATTTTAGTATCAACGTTTCTCTTGCTATTTATCCCCGGGGGATTGAATGTGGGGCTACATTTGATTACGGAATTAAAAAAAACGGTCAGATAAGCGAAACATCTCTCTAGTGATAAACTTAACAGTACTAAGCGAAGAACACACAAAAAGAAGGAATAAGATGAAGAAGCTGCGAAAGAGGATATAAGCTTCTTGGAGAGAACAGTGATAAGTAGTTTTAATGCAGCTGGCTCATACTGGTATGAACCACGTTCGTTTTCAAGAAGAGCGACGTTTTGTTCTTGATATTTGGACCATGACCTACGTAAAGTCATTATAAAACAGATCATAAATTTCTGTACGTTCCATCGCTCAAAACACTTAACTGATACGGGGTATTGGACTGTACTGTATTGTATAGTGGAAATATGGTATTGCAATGCATAGAATTATCACGTATTGTATCAATCTGTATCGTAAATGTTATCATAGGAACGGATTTTCTCTGCCCGTCTACATGACAAGTTCTCTGGAAGTCTGTACCTGAAATTACACACACACACACACACACACACACACACACACACACACACACACACACACACACACACATACATACACACACACACACACACACACACGAAAGGACACAACAATTAGCGAATTAGCTTTTTCCCAGTCAGGTGTCATGATGAGAATGAAAACATGCAGCTTTTAAAGCAAGTTTTTCGTACTTAACCTGAAAATTCACTTTTGCTTCTTCAGTTAATCTTTTTTATAACATGAAAACGAAATGTGCAACTTAATAGCCAACGTTTTAGAAGGAAAATATCTATTTTTTTTGTGGCAAACTTTTATCATAACTCGAAAATCATGTATATATTGCAGCTTTTTAAAAAACGATGTAAATGAAAATGCACATCATTTCTTGATATGGTTTCACAGTTACGCTGGTAAAATGTTAATGTACATCTTTAGCTGTCGCTTTTGAAGACAAAAATCAAATGCACAGTGTTTGCAGTTTTCTTTTTCAATATAAAGTCATTGCAGTTGTTTTTTTAAATATGAAATATATAAATTTTCAACTTCTACATGTACGGGTTTATGATGAAAATAAGAATACACAGCTTTGTTGTAGTAATCATATGACAGGTTTTGTGCTCAGATTTTTTGTTGTTGTTGACCAAAATATTCTGATTGGTAGATTTAGGGAAAAAAAAAAAAAAAAAAACAAAAAACGTACGTTTTTTACGGAGTTCGTTATCATCTACTGACTTCCTTTTACACGCAGTGGCTAAATACTTAACTTTTTTTAAAAGGTTTATGCGCAGATGAAATGTGAAAGTCCCGACGGAGTCTTTGAAAAGGTTAAAATGAGTTGTATTACAATCTATATTTTCCGTGTGATTAAAAAAAAAAAGAAATATGAACTATATTAAAAGCAAACAAACAATTGAACTTGCGGGTTTTGTTTGGTACCAGATATACTGATTCTTTTTGCAGTGAAATTTTCCCATCAAAAATGAAAATGTACAGCTAGCTTTTAGAATGAAAAGGAAATCCTCAGGAGTAACGCGCAACCTTTTTAGGTTAGATGTTTGAATGACCCATTGAAATTGCTGGATATTGCAAGTAGCTTTTGGGACGAAATCTGACAAAAATGACGTTCGTAGGTTGCTTTTAGATTGAACTTCAATACGTACAGCTTTTATCTTAATGAATCTGAATAGTTTCTGAATTTCAGCTGCTAGAAATTTTAAGTGTTTTAAGTAACTTCGCCAGTTAAAATGGACGAAAGAAATTACAAGACACAAAACGCGACGCGTTTCGACCTATCAGCTCATCTTCAGGGAAGATAAACAACGTCCAGGACAATGAACACGAAGAACGAGCAATCACTGTTTGAATTTGGCGCTGAAATTTTGAAAATTTGTTTCAGTTTCCGCCTGTAGTCTTTTCACGTTGACACTAAATTCAGCTGAAGGTTTTCAGGACTGAAGACGATGACACATACCTTAAAGCAGCTTGTAAACCTCCAAAGAATCAACATTGTACCGCTCTTTTGTTTGTGCAGCAACAAACTTCAACGAAACGTGGTCGTTGTGGGTCAGCAGCCGGCGCCGGTGCAGACGGTCGTGGTGCAGAGGTCAGTGGGTTCAAACCTCTGTTTTATACAAGTCCGTACACTTTGCACATCGCCCTTTTGTGCTCTCTGGTCTCCAGTACCTCTGTAGTACCACCGCTCAGACGCAGCTTACCCCGGCTTCTCCCAGCATAGCCACATCCAGGCCACCCCGTGTCAGTCTCAGCACTGTCAGTCAGTTGGGAGCATTCAGTATCAGATGGTCTTTATACGTACAGCGTGACAGGAACCAGCTGTCCCATTCCCTCTTCTCCCTGCCCCCCCCCCCCTCCCCTTCCTCCCCTTGCCCTATCCCTCTCTGTCACTTTCCCCATCCCCGTCACCCCCTTCTCAATCTTACCTCTTCTCCTGATTCCTGTTTCCCCCGGCCTCTCCCTCGTCCGTCACCCGTCTCTCTCCTATTTCTATGATGATGATAGATGATAATGAATACTTATATAGCGCCTGCTCTCGGCTAGATGCCAAGCTCTAAGCGCTTTACAATCAACACTCGTTTACACAACGGGCTGCCTACCTGGGTAGTGCCGACTGAAGAGGCTGCCAGCTGGCGCTTCATTCAGTCGTTTCCCGTGTCATCCAGTCAGTATCGTACAATATCGATCACCCATTTCCCTTACTTCCTTCATTCTTTCCATTTCTCACTCGGGGTGCATGCTATGTGTAACGTGTCATCCATACCAACGGCCAAACTGGCCTACTCTTTCGAATGTTGGTGATGGGATTTTACGTGTGTGCAAGATGTTATGCGTGCGTTCATACACGGAACCTCGGTTTATAGTCTCATTCGAAGGACTGTATGGAAAATGGAGTCAGAACCAATGTTAACTCCGAGGGAAAAATCCCCCTGTACCGAAACGCCCCGGCGCGGAGGTTCGAAACCGCAACCCCAGGATCACCAAGATTGCTAGTCAGGCGCTTTACCAACTGAGCTATTCCGCCCCCCCCCCCCCTTTCTCCGCCTCGCTCCCCCCTTCTTTCTGTCCCCTTCCCCTTCTCGTCCCCCCCCCCCCCCCACCGCACCCCCCTGTCCCCCATCACATTTTATCTTGTACTGCCTTTGAATTCTTAAAAAAAAAAAATGTGTGAACCCAAGATCGTACCAGGACTTGTCTAGCTCTCTCCCAGCTACTGCGGCTGACAGAAAGCACGGTGTTTAAAATGTGATAAGAACGCCAACGGCCAAGCAAATTTAGCTGTTCTGATTCCTGACATCTCTGCGCTTTGCTATATGGTCGCATCACACTGCGACAAATGCAGCTTTCTGGCACAAAACAGATTCTGTTTTGAGGTGCACAGTATGCTTTTGAATCTCCACGCCAAATGTAGAGATCAGACGAAGACTGTGCAGTAATGTAACTAAGAATAAGATGGACTGCATGACACTGTAGCGGACTCAGACATACAGGCAGGCAGACAGAACGTGCTTTACATGTATATGTATATCAGTGTATTATGTAAATCCCGAGAGGCCCGAGAGACGGCCTCCAGAGCTGGGTAGGAACCGACATGCCAGACTCATCGCAAGGGACGTCAGAGTGGCCGCAGGGAACAGCAGTGCTACAGACGAAAGGTCCTGACGACGGAGAGCCGTGGAGGGACCCCCCCCCCCCCCCCCCCCCCCCCCCCCCCCCCCCCCCCCCCCCCCCGCCAGTCCCTCTAGATTGCCCACGCTACGTGAGCAAGGGATCGTGTACGTTCATTGGCGATAGACGTTTGTTATTTCATCGATAGTGATAGGAGAGACAGCACCACTGCCCCTGTACTGCAGGCACATTTGATAAAAGAACGGTTTTTTTTTTTTTTTTTTTTTTTTTTACACACGTCAGATCATCTTAAAGCTCGGATTCGATCATGTGATGGCCTGGGTTTGCTTGGTTAGGGTGGGTTTAGGGGTAAGGGCTTTGTGTCAGTCGTTCGGGAGCTGGCGCGCGTTCTTCTGGTTTTCTCATCAGAGGTCCCGTCTCTTTGACCCACTCACGCCGCCGTTAATCGGGAGGATTGGGAGGGGGGGAGGGCCGAATGCCACCCTCTCCCCAGCGTCCTGTACCCCCTGGAGAGGGGAGGGCCCTGTGGCTACACCTCTGAGTCACTGACCGGTAGACGTCCCGGTCGACTGCCCACTGAGACAGCGTCGGTGGAGGAGAGAAGTGAAGACAGGGCGGCAAGGAGAAAGGGGGAAAGGAAGCAGGGGAGGAATGGGCGTCAAGGACGTCAAGTCCGAAGGGGGGAGGGGTGGGGGTGGGGTGGGGGGTGGGTGGGGGGGGGGGGGTGGCTCTCTCTGTGTGGTCATAACCGATCCGTCCCTTTGCTGGTCAATGGGTCAGGGCGAGGTGGGCGAGCGCCGTCATGCGTGGAGGGCTGACATTACGGCAATGAAAGGGACAGAGGGTAAAGGTTAAGGGGGGGGGGGGGGGGGGGGGGGGGTGGGGGGGGGACGGCTGTCCGAATCACGATTGTTCGAAACACGGTTGTTCGAATCACGATTGTTCGAAACACGGCTGTTCGAATCACAGTTGCCCGAATCACGACTACCCGATTCACTATTGTTCGAAACACGGCTGTTCGAAACACGACTGTTCGAAACACGGCTGTTCGAAACACGGCTGTTCGAAACACGGCTGTGCTCGAATCACAGACTTGCTCGAATCACGACCCTGTCCGAATCACGTACCTTGTTTTCACGATAGGATATCACCACCGTCAGAATGCAATGGGCGCGCGTCTGTCAGAATCGCTGGAAAATGTGTGAATATCTCATGATTTGTGAGCACGTGACTGCTTTTTTTTTTGGATCTCTTTATTTGTGGATTGTTTTGTTTGTGGATCGCTTTATTTGTGGATTGTTTTTGTTTGTAGGTTGTTTTATTTGTAGATTGTTTGAAGTTTTATTGTCAGCACGATGATGAAGAACGTGCTTTGTAGTCTTGGAAGTAAACAAGCCCAAATCCCAGCAAGAACGGCGGACTTTGAGCTCCACCTGCCTGCATCGCATCCACATTCAAAGACCGACAATTGGAAGAAAGAAGAATGCTTTATGGGAGACAATCAAGCTGTCTTTTGTAAGGGGCGACAACACTTTTTGTGAACCTCGCAGAAGCCTGCAAACGCACATAAAAAAAAAAAGGCTCATTGTCAGTAACGGTTATTCTAATTTCATCGTTCGTGCACACACACACACACACACACACACACACACACACACACACACAGAGTCTTCAAGGAGTCTCCAAGAATGGAGAAATGACAATGTAGGGACAGCTACTCCGTAAAATTGGAGGAACAGTCGCGACCTCCAGTTATTTCCCGTGCCCCCTCCTCTTCCTCCTCCCTCATTTTTATTGTTATGATGGTTATTATTATGACTATTCTTATCATTGTATTTGTTGTTATTATGATTATTACTTTTATTTCATGGTTGTTATAATATTATCATCATGATCATTATTATTATTATTATCATTATTATTAGTAATAGTATAAATTTCTATAGTCCACATCATTGGACGACATGCTTAATGCCAGGACTGTTGGGCCGAGGCACAGGTGAACGATGGCTTTATCAAGTGCTGGTCGTAAGGCAGTTTACAGTATTGGTGAAATCAGGTTGCCCAATATATATGAAAAAGAGCAGAGATAGACGTAGACAGAAAGAACGAAGATGATGTTCAGTCGGTCAGTCTGGTCTTCGAAATATTTTCTTTCCGATTAAAACTCCGCTTCATATTTTTTTGCAAACACACACACACGTCGTACTTGAATCCTAAAGATAAGAAAAGACAATTGCTTTTTTCCCCCTTTTTTTTCTCGAATTCTGTGCCGCCATTATTTTCTTCTTTTCACCATGAATAGTAGTAACCACTTTTGTTTGGAGCATTGAAACTATCTGTCGCGAAATCGCCAAACACACATGATAACTGGGACCAGGCTTCATTGAAAACATTTGGGCTCCGTTTTGAATATCAGAGCAGAAACCGGCGCTACACATGAAATGAATACTACCACCTCTAAGAACACCACCAGGGAAGTTAGTCTACAGTTGGAGGTCTTCGATGGAGAACGCAACAAAATGACTTCCCTTTGAAAGAGAGCTGTCTCTAAAAAATCAAGGTGGATTTCACTTAAACAGTAAACACACCAGCTTGTGTGTTGATACAGCGTTTGTATCGAACACTTGTAGTTTTCTTACTACTAAAATTCACTTCGGTCTTCGTCGGGAATGAAAGTCAAGGGAGAGAAATCGTGTTTGTTTTAAGGCGAACGAGCGGTAGTCTTTCCAGCGTTGTGTGATTCCGATGTGTTTCACCTGCGCCTCCTATGTTCTGGTATTCGTCCTGAGGGGTCTTCATTACGTACGTTGAAAAACCTTTGATTGAGTATCTTGCTTGGACATGGCTTTATAAAGACTTGTTTTCCTACCACAATACTGGGTCAGTAGGAGACACACACACACACACACACACACGCTCGCACGCACACACACACACACACACACACACACACACACACACACACACACACACACACACACACACACACAGATGATGATGATGATGATGAGAGAGAGAGAGAGAGAGAGAGAGACACACACACACACACAGACAGACAGACAGACAGAGAGAGAGAGAGAGAGACAGACAGACAGACAGACAGACAGACAGAGAGATGATGATGATGAGGAGGATGATGATAATCAATCAATTGATGGGAAATTCTCAAGGATGCATTTTTCAGGTCGAGTATTAAGTAAATCTATCGTTGCTATAGACACAACGTTACGATCACAAAAGTTACAGTAACACATCAACATAAATGCACTTCAGCTACAATCCGGACATCGTCTCTCAACACCACCAAAGTGATCCTGCAGCCGTGCAGTGATGCAGCGCAAAATGGAACAACAGCGCAAAAATGTAACATTGCCCCCCCCCCCCTCCTCCCTTCCCCCCCCCCCCCCCCCCCCTAAAAAATGCATTTGCCGTGCAAAATAGAAACAGTTGTTATATTTTACGTGCATCACATGCGCAGATTATGGGTTAGCTTGCACATTTTCCCCGCGGCATATGTAGGCAAAATGGAACACAGCTACAAGTTCATACTTTGCCTCGCAGCTTGACGTAACATTGTAACATTTTGCGCTGTAGTTCCAATTTTGCGCTGATTCCGCGAAGTGAGTCGTGTTTTGCCTCATGATCATTTGACACATTCTGCATCCGATAAATTGCCGGTGCCCGTGTCGTATAATATCTGGGAACCGTGAAATCTGGGAACTGGTGCGAAATCTGTGAAAATCATGCCGAGAAATTAATGAAAAAAAAAAAAGTGACAAGAAGGCCAAAGATCTCAATTGCACCTAAATAAATCGTTTCCTACCTTATCTCGACAATCTATTCTTTTTTTCGTCTCCTTTCTGCCCTTCTAAGCTCTGAAGCTCTGATATCTGGGAAGCGCGTCTTCCCCCACCCCCCCGATCTGATACCCTTCCCAGTTCCCAGATTTCACGCAACACCGGCTCTGCTATGGGCAGAGTTCACTGCGAGTGTGGCATAGCAGTGGAAGCCAGGGGAGAGGTGGCAGCTCTCCTTTGAGGGACACTGATGTGAGAGATCAGTGTCGGACGGCGCAGACAACCTTCCAGCCATGTGGGTGACGGCGGGTCTAGCCTGTGTCGCCGGGGAACGGCTCCTGGAGACGTGGGGCGATCGGCGGAGCGCCGCCTGACTGCGACTACCGTGGCCTGGAAAGCCATGTTCTGAATTGGGGCAGCAGACATGGTGGGCACTCCTTATGGGGTTGGCTGAAAAAAAATGGCCCTCTCGGCCGCAGTCAGCGAGTACACGCCGAATATTAGGGACTCGTGCAGCGCTCCAGCGACTTTCGTCCTGCTCTCTCCTTGAGGCGACCACACGCGGCACAGGACCATCGCCACCCGAGCATGAAGAAGGCCGCCCGATGGTCCTGAAGACAGCCTGATGTTTGGGGGAAGGAAGGCAACACACACCGACGCCCATCGTCGGTTGACCAACAACCTGAATTGAACCAACGTTCAAGAGCAACACAACCAAAATTGAATCAACATTCAAGAGGAACAGGACCAGAATTGAACCAACGTTCAAGAGGAACACGAGCTCAGAGAGAGGAATACGACAACCCCCAGTAAAACTCACCCACTGCTGCCGGCGACAGCAGTTGCCACAATGATGCAGACCTATCTCTGCAGTCATCTTGTCCTTAAGGGCCTCAGGCCGATAGGACGTTAATCTCACCCCCTCAGTGACAGTGTCTGCTATGGGGCAGAGTTGTGGCCGTGGGTCGGGGAACCGGTGTCGCGTGAAATCTGGGAACGTGATATCCGGGAAGGCTTCCCAGATATCACAGAGTTTTTTGGGAACGCGTTCCCAAAATGTACTGTGACATCTGGGAAGGCCGTGATATCTGGGAACGTGGTCTTTGAGAGCTCAGAAGGGCAGAAAGAAGACGAAAAAGAATGGATTTTCGAGATAAGGTAGAAAACTGTTTAGATGCAATTGAGAGCTTTGGCCTTCTTGTCATTTTATTTTTTTCGCACGCGTTCCCAGATTTACCGTGATATCTGGGAACGCGTTCCAAGATTTCACGATTGGAAGTTCAGGAAATCTGGGAACGCGTTCCCAGATATCGCGGTAGATCTGGGAACGCGTTCCCAGATATCACGGTTCCCAGATATTATACGACACCGGAACCAGCGTTCAGCTGAGATGAGTTCTTCATCGTGTATACCCCCTTCCTTCTGAACGGAGGCCTGTCTATTACAACCATATGCTATTACTGCGATAGCCGATACTGGCTGCATCGCCATGAGCGCCCGGCGATTTTACTCTCCTTTTTAATTAACCGGGAACACCTTATGTCAATAGTGTTTTAGCACTTCAGCCTTGTGGAACACAGCGTTTTAGAGCGCTAGACCAGGAAATTTTCCTGAAAAGTTTTGAAATAATGTTGTACCTCCTGGTTTGGTTGACTGACTGATTGACTGACAGATTCATCGGTTGGTGGGACGATCGGTTGATTGGTGTATTTTTCTGATTGATCCGATGGATTGCTCGGCTGATTGAGTGACTAGGTGAGTGTGTGATTGACTGAGTAGCTGTGTGATGGTTGTGATTGACTGAGTAGCTGTGTGTGATGGTTAGGTTGTTTGATTGGCTAAATGAATGACAACGCGTCTCTGAGTTTATGAATATGAGTGAACGGTTCACGGAACGAATCGATAATCACCTGATCGATGGACTGGCTTGTGCAGGCAGGGGGTGAACCACCTGCTCCACTTCTGCATCACCCTGTTCTTCTGGCCTTGGGTCATTGTCTGGATCATTCTGGTGAGATGTCGTCGTCGTCGTCATCAACATCATCATCATCATCATCATCATCGTCGTCGTCGTCGTCATCATCATCATCATCATCGTCATCATCGTCGTCACCACCACCACCACCACCATCATCATCATCATCATCATCACCACCATCATCACCACCACCACCACCACCATCATCATTATCATCATCATCATCGTCACCAACACCACCACCACCACCACCACCAACACCACCATCATCATCATCATCATCATTATCCTCCTCCTCTTTCTCCTCCTCCGCCTCCCTCTCCTCCTCTTCCTCATTATCATCATCACCCGCCATCATATTCGTCATCTTGTTTTGGCCCTGAATGTTTTGTGGATCAACGTGGCGAGTGCCTGTTGGATGTGCTTATGCATGTGTGATTCATTAGTTTTTACCTTCAAAGATGTTTGGGTTGTCCTATGAGAACAGAGTTAATAGTGACGTTTACCTTTATGTCTTGTTCATTGTTTCTGTCTTTTTCTTTTTGTTTATCACACTTATTCTCTCCTCCTTCTCATGTTGTTATTTTTTTGATGATGGTGATGATGATGTCCTAGGTTGTACATGTTCCAGGTCCCACTTGTCCCAGTTCCACTAGTCCAGTGTTCCATATGTCCCAGGTTCTGTATGTCCCAGTTTGCCTAGTCCAGTGTTCCATATGATGACCTAGGTTCCATATGTCCCAGGTTCTGTATGTCCCAGTTCCACTAGTCCAATGTTCCATATGACCTAGGTTCCATATGTCCCAGGTTCTGTATGTCCCAGTGCCACTAGTCCAGTGTTCTATATGTCCCAGGTTCCACATGTCTTAGTTCCACTTGTCCCAGGTTCACATGTCTTAGTTCCACATGTCCCAGGTTCCACATGTCCCGGTTTCTACATGTCCCAGGTTCCACATGTCCCGGGTTCTACATGTCCCAGGTTCCACATGTCCCAGGTTCCACATGTCCCGCATGTCCCAGGTTCCACATGTCCCAGTTCCACATGTCCTGGGTTCTACATGTCCCAGGTTCCACATGTCCCGGGTTCTACATGTCCCAGGTTCCACATGTCCCGGGTTCTACATGTCCCAGGTTCCACATGTCCCAGGTTCCACATGTCCCAGGTTCCACATGTCCCGCATGTCCCAGGTTCCACATGTCCCAGGTTCCACATGTCCCAGGTTCCACATGTCCCGGGTTCTACATGTCCCAGGTTCCACATGTCCCGGGTTCTACATGTCCCAGGTTCCACATGTCCCGGGTTCTACATGTCCCAGGTTCCACATGTCCCAGGTTCCACATGTCCCAGGTTCCACATGTCCCGCATGTCCCAGGTTCCACATGTCCCCCGGTTCTACATGTCCCAGGTTCCACATGTCCCAGGTTCCACATGTCCCGCATGTCCCAGGTTCCACATGTCCCGGGTTCTACATGTCCCAGGTTTCACATGTCCCAGGTTCCATATGTCCCAGGTTCCACATGCCTTAGTTCCACATGTCCCAGGTTCCATATGTCTCAGGTTCCATATGTCCCAGGTTCCACATGTCCCAAGTTCTACATGTCCCAGGTTCCACATGTCTGAAGTCCGATGAGTCCCAGGCTGACACGTTCCGGATTCTTAGCCACGGGTACTTGAAGAGGGTTAGGGTTAAGGTTAAAAGCAGGAGCAGAGATTTAGCGTTTAAAATAGGTTAGAGCTAAGTATAAGTACTTCGAACGCATATACTTGGGGGGGGGGGGTGGGGTGGGTGGGTGGAGGGCTAGGGTTGGGGAAAAAAAGCTGTAAGAGTTAGAAGTTTGGGCATACTGAAACTTGACGTCCGGTCAGGGTTAGGGGCGAGGGTGGCTTAGGGTCAGAAGTTCGTGAGGACTGGGAATATTGTTCAGAACGTGACATGTAATGGACATTGTACTTATCGAATCTGAGATGCATTGCACCTGCGGCTCACTGAACTCATGAGACGTATTATGATACAGCTGGCAATCGCCTCGTCCGAAGAAATAAATAGCAAGGTGACGTGGCTGTCACCACAGTCGCCATTCCAGTGCCTTTCTTTTCTTCTTTTTTTTTTTTTTTCTTTTGATGAGAAAGGGGGCGATAATCGATGAAGGGCAGATGTAGTGAGAGAGGAGGATGGGTGGTGGTGCTGGAGGGGGGGGGGGGGGAGATGACGTCTGCCCCGTCGACTTCCCTCCTTCCCCTCCCTCACGTTCACTAACCCCCCATCCCCCCATCCATCATCCGTTCTCCATCCACGCCATAGATGTGCATATCATATCAATGAAACGGAATAGAGAAACAGACATAAGCTTTTGTTTTTACACCCCTGTTGCAGTGTATCACGGATGACTCTTAGATAGGAGGACGCGCGCACGCGCAGACACGTCACGCGCGGTGCGGACAGGTCACGTGGTGCCGACAGGTCACGTGGTGCCGATCAAGAGGCCCTGAAGAGGAGGTGGAAGGAGGAAAAGAAGAACAACGAAATTATCATCATCATTATCATTTGCCATAGTCTGAAAACACGGAAAATTATCACCATCGTTATCATTTGCCATAATCTGAAAACACGGAAAATTATCATCATCGTTATCATTTGCCATAGTCTGAAAACAGGGAAAATTATCATCATCGTTATCATTTGCCATAGTCTGAAAACACGGAAAATTATCACCATCGTTATCATTTGCCATAGTCTGAAAATACGCAAAATTATCATCATCGTTATCATTTGCCATAGTTTGAAGATACCGTGTCTTTGAATAAATTGAGCAAAACAAAATCCACGAAGTCCCGGGTTTTAGAATTACGGGAGAGTAGTAATTGTGCATTGATTTGATTCTCTGGTTTTGTCTGCCAGCCCTCTCCTAGTTGCTCTTACCCTCACCCCCCCCCCCCCCCCCGACCCATACATGCTCCCTCCCTCACACACACACACATACACACACCACACACACACACACACATCACACACACACACACACACACACACACACACACACACACACACACACACACACACACACACACACACACACACACACACACACACACACACACACACACACCACACACACCCACACACACACACACACACACACACACACACACACACACACACACACACACCACACACACACACACACACACACACACACACACACACACACACACACACACACACACACACACACACACACACACACACACTCACTCTCTCTCTTCCTTTCTCTTCCTCTCTTTCTGTCATTGGTGCACATTTGAGAAAGCAATTTAGCAATCCACACAAAAAGTTTTTTTTTTTTTTTGTTTTAATAAAAATCAGGTCGACCTATGTCATTAGTGGTTCTATTTCTTGAGTTTCAGCCGAGCAAGGCATTTACTTCTACAGCTTTGGTGGGAATGCTGAACACACACGATGATGCTGTTCTCAGAAGAAATGTGAACTTTTAACATTTTTTTTTTTTTTCTGTCACTTTTTGCAGGGTATATTTGTGTGTAAAAAAAAAAAAAATTCATTCATCTTAAAAGTTATGACGCAAACCATTTTTGTGTGACCAAATATGGGAAAAGTGCGTCGCCTTAATTTTGAGAGAGAAAAAAAAAAAAAAAAAAAAAAAACGGTCACGAAATTCATGCAGGCGCACAAGCAAGATGCTGTTGTGTATTTGTAACATTGATGAAACAGAAGATGTTGTTATTGTTATTGCAATGCTCAAGACCTCTTTCACTTTCGTTATGTGGTGATGAATGAGGGCACTCTTGCAATTGATATTCATTGTATTGAAAGGACCTGTGAAATACAACAACATGGTTCCTCACTGGAGCAATGAAATGACGTGTGATGCCTATGTTTGCAACCCCAAAACACATCTGTACTCTCACAGGGATGATGATTAACTATAGTTTGATTTGTCCGTTCTGTGTTGAACTCCCAATCACTTGAAACTGTGCTTTGAGCAAAATATCAAGTGATGAGCGAAGTGTATAAAGAAGTGAACACACACGCACACGCGCGCACGCACGCACGCACGCACGCACGCACACACACACACACACACACACACACACACACACACACACACACACACACACTCACACACGCACACACACGCACACACACACACACACACACACACACACACATACTACCCGCGTATGCGCGCATGCAAACATGCAATGACACACGCACGCATAAAGAGTTTAATTTGTGTGTCTCTTCTGATGTTACTGGGTTATAGTGAAAACAACAACAACACGCACGTACACAGATCTCCTGTCAAGAACACAGTGTACGTGACTTGCGATTTGATTTCGATTGAAACCGTACCCCCCCCCCCCCCCCCCACCCCCACCCCATCCCGCAACCCCCCCCCCTTTTTTTTTGTGTGTCTTTTTAAGAGAAATATCATTTGAGTCCCACATTGATTTTGGTTTTAAAGAATCTTTGCTTTGTTGTTGTTGTTCTCTGTTTCATCTGATTCAAAATGAAATAAATAACATGCATAGGCTTCATGCATTCTAGTACTTTATGTTTCATGTTGCTTTACTCTCTCTGTCTGTCTGTCTGTCTGTCTCTGTCTCTGCCCGTCTGTCTGTCTGTCTGTCTGACTGTCTGTCCACCTGTCTGTCTGCCTGTCTCTGTCTCTGTCTGCCTCTCTTTCTCTGTCTTCGTCTGTCTCTGTCTGTCCGTCTATCTGTCTCTGTCTCTGTCACTGCCTCTGTCTCTTTTTATCAACAGGTTATGCCTCCTGCTCAGTTAAAAAGCTCTCTCTCAGTCTGTCCCACCTCAGCTTCTATCTGTCTTTTGACCTTTGTGTGTGTGCGTGCGCGCGCGTGCATGCGTCCGTGTGTATGTGTGTGTGTGTGTGTGTGTGTGCACCTGTGTGTGTGTGTGTGTGTGTGTGTGTGTGTGTGTGTGTGTGTGTGTGTGCACCTGTGTGTGTGTGTGTGTGTGTGTGTGTGTGTGTGTGTGTGTGTGTGTGTGTGTGTGTGTGTGACAGTTTCAGTGTGTATGCATTGTTTCTTGTTCGCTGATACGAACCATTCTTGTTTTGTTATAATCAGTTCTAACTTTTGTCAAGTGTGTTCCTGAGTTAGCATCCTTTGTCCCTGAAGGACATGGGCGACATGTCTACCTGCAACCCTTGGTAATAAAGGTTATGAATCAATCAATCAATCAATCAATTCATCAGTCAATCAATTAATTTCTAGACAAGAAAGATTATTAATCCATCGCTCGGCAGTAAATATATCAATCAATCAATCAATCTCTGTCCGTCTGTCTGTCTGTCTGTCTGTCTGTCTCATCCCAGATGTTGGTAAGAACGTGCGTGCTCATACACAGGTGCACCTTACTCACCTAAACTCAAAAATGCATACACACACACACACATACACACACACGCACGTGCGCGCGTGCACACACACACACACACACACACACACACACACACACACACACTATGAGTGAGACATAGGTACAACCAACCCCACCCATCCACTCACAAGTGTACATGTACACACACACACACACACACACACACACACACACACACACACACACACACACACTGGTGGTTGGGGTGTCAATAACCAGGAGTCTGTGCCACGGCTGTTGACTTCTGTCAGTGTTCTGGTCTGCGCCATGGCTGTCCCACTGTCGTCAGTGCTCTGGTCTGGGCCATGGCTGTTGACTGCTGTCAGTGTTCTGGCAGCCGCACTGAGGTCACGGGGAAAGGTTGGCCAGGTTATAGTTCTGACCCTTGCTGTTTCTCCTACCAATAAACCTTGCACATCACAGTCACCCAGCAGAGGTGATAGAGGTGGTGGTGGTGGGGGTGAGGGTGGGGGGTGGGGTGGGGGTGGCAGGTGGGGTATGGGGATAGTGTGGGGGTGGGCTGGGGGTTGGGGTGGGGAGGAGAGTTTTTTTTTTCTAGCTTCAGTCGCGTTCTCCATGCTGGATGGTTTTAAGACCTCCGCAAAATGACAGTGTGCGGGTCAGCTTTGAAAGAAAGAAAAATACTCCATGTGAATCACCGTCAGAAAAGAAACAAGTCTGGATGACAGACAACCAGCCAACCAACCAACCAGTCCACCAACCAACCAAACAAGAGTTGCAGTGATTGTGAAAACAGTTCAACAGAGGTATGTTGACTCGTGCACGTGCTCCTTCGAGGCAGGTGCGCCACGGGAGATAACCGGGATCCGTTTGTCGCATGCCATCCGCCTCACTACCGAGAATAGCACGCTGTACTGTGGACATCTCGTCAGTAAAGAAACCATGGAGCACCCGAAGAAATCTGATGGAGAGAGAGAGAGAGAGAGAGAGAGAGAGAACCGACAGACAGCCAGACAGCCGCACTGAGCGCTGAAAGGCAGAGAACTGAGTGACCATGGGGACGGCTCCCAGGGCAGCTGCTGCAGCAGCAAGCAGACAGCGACAGGCGGCAGGTCTCTGACTATGGCCTTCAGCACTGGACCTGCTCAGAGAGGATTGCATGAGTGAGTGAGAGAGTGAGTGAGTGAGTGAGTGAGTGAGTGCTATGCCCCGACTGTCCTTCACCTCCTTCCCCCGTCCTTTCCATCCCCCCCCCTCCCTCCCCCCCACCATCCTCCACCACCATTTCCCACGTCTACCTTTCCGTCTCGGCACACAGACAGACAGACACACATACACAAGGACACACGCGCGCGCGCACACACACACACAAGCAGATACGCGCGCACGCGCACACACACACACAAGCACATGCGCGCACGTGCGCGCGCGCACACACATACACACGCACGCACCCACATATGCACTCACGCACACATGCACGCACGCATGCACGCACGCCCTTCCCCCCAAAAAAACAGCCGAAACGATGGAGAAAAAAGCACGTAAAACATGAACAAGCCGTCAGTCACAACCTGAAATGCCTCAAACCATCTCTTCTTCTTCTTCTCGAATACTCAGATGGTGGTGCCAGTTGCCTGTTTGAAGCTGGCTGTCCTCCGAAGGTCCGCCAGGTCTCCGAAGAGTTTGGCCCTCGGAGCCACTGGCTCCGGCCATGTGTCCTGCCTGGCAGTAGCATGGAGGTGACGGTCCTGTAGTATGTGCTCGGTGTCCATTTCGGCCTCTCTGCATGGACACATCGCAGACTGGCCAGTCCTGTACTTTTTGTACATGTGTGCATTCAGTCTGTTATGTCCAGTCCTTAGTCCGAACAACAGGAGCACTTGATCTTCTCTGCTTAGGTGGTAGTAGCAGCAGCCTGGTTGGAATTTTTGGGTGTTGCTGTTTTCATTTCTTCCTGTAGAGGGTTTCAATGAACGTCTTCTCCTCAGGGTATGAGGCCTCTGTGTCATTTTGTTCCTAGCTGTCCCCTTTCCTTGGCGTCCACCTTACTACAACTGAAACACTCCTCCAGCCACCTGAATCACATGCCCTTTCACTACAAATAAAACACTCCTCCAGCCACCTGAACCACATGCCTTTTCACCTTACTACAATGAAAACACTGTTCCAACCACCTGAACCACATGCCCTTTCACTACAAATAAAACACTCCTCCAGGCACCTGAACCACATGCCCTTTCACTACAAATAAATAAAACACTCCTCCAGGCACCTGAACCACATGCCCTTTCACTACAAATAAAACACTCCTCCAGGCACCTGAACCACATGCCCTTTCATCTTACTACAATGAAAACACTGCTCCAGCCACCTGAACCACATGCCCTTTCATCTTACTACAATGAAAACACTGCTCCAGCCTCCTGAACCACACATGTGAATGTGTGTGTGTGTGTGTGTGTGTGTGTGTGTGTGTGTTTGAGATAGGAATGATGTAGGAGAGGTGAGAGAGAAACGTAACTTTCTCAATAATTGCCGTTCCTTTGAAGATATAAAGCACAGAATTAAGCATTTGCCTATTGGGACATGACATGTATATATATATATATATATATGTGCTGCCACACCCCTCTTCCTACAATCAAAACACGATAGAGCAGGAGGAGCAGGACCCTGGAGGAGGAGTCCCGGGGGTCCTAACACACACAGGCGGAGGAGAGGGTGGGAGTGGTGGGTAGGGGAGGGACGGAGGGAGATCTCGGAGGCAGGGGGAGGGGCAGATGGATAAGTCATTGGAAGGGTAAACTCTCCTGCTGCTGCACATTAATATGAAACAAACACCACAGTTCCAGACTGAACCTCCGCGCTGTGCAGTGCCTTCTAAACACACGGGGGAAAAAAAAGGAGGCTTAGAAGACATTGCTCGCGCCTCGGACGACAGAGTATCACGGTGCAAGGTGCTGGAAACACTCCCACTCGAAAAAGTTAACCGTCCTTCCCCCCCCCCCCCCCCCCCCCCCCCACGACCTCTCCCTCCCTGGTGGGTGAGAAAGGGTACACATTCATTAAATAACCCCCCCCCCCCCTCCCTGCCCTCTCCACTAACACACACACACACACACACACACACACACACACACACACACACACACACACACGAACACGCACGCGAGCGCGCGCAAGCCTACACACACACACACACACACACACACTTACGAGCACGCGCACGCGCGCGCGCGCACACGCACACACACACACGTACACACACACACACACACACACACACACACACACACACAGACAGACATACACCACACACACACACACACACACACACACACACACACACACACACACGCATACGCACGTACGCATGCATGCGCGCGCGCACAAACACTCACACACACACACACGCATACATCACACACACACACACACACACACACACACACACACACACACACACACACATACATCACACACACACACACACACACACACACACACACACACACACACACACACACACACACATACATCACACACACACACACACAGACACACACACACACACACACACACACACACACACACACACACACGCATACATCACACACACACACACACACACACACACACACACACACACACACACGAATAGAACCAGACTGCGCCCTCTCCCCCATTTGTTCCAAAAAAAAAAAGACAAGAACACCACCACCACCACCACCACCACCACCAACAAAAAACACTCCCCAACGAATGATCTGGAGTGAATACAAGCACGTGACCTAACTCACCTGGCCTAGATGGCGGGGTCAGGGGGCAAAGGGCACCTGCTTACGTTCATTCCTTCGGGCTTCGGGCGTTTCCGGACCATACCTCTAACCACTGGGAGGGGTTGAAGACAGGAGTGGGCATTGGTTATGGCTCAGGTACAGATGCACACCCTACCTTCAACCCCCCTTTCCCCGCACCCCCCCCCCCCCCGCCGCCCCCTACCCCCGTCCCCTTCAGCTACCCGTATATTTCAGATTGAAAAGTTATGATTGATATGTTTTTGTCCTGTTGTTGTTGTTGTTGTTGTTGTTGTTGTTCTTTTGTTTTTGTTTTGGGGGCACTTTAAGAATGCTGAAGGAGGAGAATGATTTTGAAACACAGAGAGAGAGAGAGAGAGAGAGAGAGAGAGAGAGAGGGGAGATCTGGATTTTTCCTAGGGATGAATGCGGCTTCACACCCTTTTTCACCAGCCGAAGGCAGCGAGAGGAGGGGAGGAGAGGGGGGGGGGGGGGGGGGGGGGGGGGGGGGGTGGGGTTCACGAAACGAATGATAATGACGTATTACACTCACCCATGGGTCTGGTCTCGGATGGGTCGGATTTCCGTCTTCTCCCCTTTTTCACCTGATTTGGTATGATGGTATCAGTACTAGCATTTCATTCGGCACTCTAAGTTGAGGTTCGCTAGTGCTAGCCTGCACGTGGAACAACCCTTGACAACTGTTACGGATGGTGTGCAGTGCGTGTTTTCTGTCTGACTCTCTCCTGAAGAAGTTTGGATGCGTGTACGACTTTTCCCTACACACAACCCACACCACACGAACATAGATAGCCAGGCATCACCTTAAGTTTCTACTTTTTTTTTTTTCTTTTGCCACCCGAGCCATCAAATCAAAACAAATACATAATGCGTAATAAACAAAAGCAGACCATTAATATACTCTGGCCACTATCATCGATAGCGCGCAACAACACTATAAGGTACTACACTGTCACAACAATATATTTCTTTTCACACAGCAGGCCAGGCTGACACCCACAGCAGTGTCGTCAGGGACACTTTATGCACTTGGGCGCGTCCGGCATGAATCACACAGCCTTCACACAGATCGGAAGTCACGAACGAAAGCAGTTCGTGGAGTCCTTCCAGGAACTCCCACACAACGAAGAACACAAGTCGTCGTCCTGACGATCTCTGAAGCCCTTTCTCTCTCCAGCTCGTTGCTGACCTCACGGACAGACACTCCCCGCCCCCCCCCCCCCCCTTTCCCCCCGGCCCCAACGGGGCGGAGACGGCGGCTGGGCTCGTACTGCACCCCACACCGGTTGGCAGTGCATACACGACGTCTACTGACCCTCGGTCAGCCGCTCAGTATCCTGGAAGGGTAGAGACAGGGGCTGGGCACAGGCTGCACCCCACACCTGGATGGCTGTCAGTTCCAGGTCGGACACGGGGCTTCACCCGACACCTGGGGAAACAGACTGCCAGCGAGGACACACCTCCAGTCTCCCTTCGGCTCGACTGGACAACTTACTCGGCCAGTAGCTCTTCAGAGACTGAAAGGAAATGCTGACTCCGTGACTTATACAAAACGCAGGTAAGTAGCAGTCAGGTAAACAGGTCAGCCAGTTTTACAGCTTTACCTGTTCCGGTCAACATGTCCCCAAAATCTGGGACCGGACGAAATACGGTCCGTCACAATACTCCCCCTCCTGAAAACAACAAACAAACAAACGAAAAAACAAAAACAATAACAAAAAAAACCGACCGAATTGTTTTTTGAAGTAAACAAACAGCAGAATGCAAAAATCCAGAAATTATACATCAGAACAGCATCAGAAACTGCCTACACACAAAGAGTCACTTCTTAAGGGACCAACTGATCTTCACATGAACGTGAAAGAGGATCAGCGAAAACATTCGATGAACCTGGAGCTGGTTGAACTCGATCGAGAACTCCTGCAACGACAACGCCCATTACAGAATTCTGCAATTCTTGAAGTTTGACGTTCGGGGGTAGGTCAAAGGACGACGATCCACAGGATAAACCCGGCCCCCCAAAGGAATCTAACACACTTCTGTACAGCTCAGACAATGGCTAAACACTCCCGCTCAATAGTACTGTACGTCTTCTCACGATCTAGCAACTTTCGACCAACGAACACGACTGTATCGTGTCGTAATTCGTTGTATTGTACTGTACCGTTTTGTAATGCGCTGTATTGTACTGAAGAACATCATCACTCTCCTGAAGCAAAACACAGCACCAAAACCAGCAGAACTAGCATCAGTCCTGAGAACAAAACGATTTCCCAACCTAGGTAACAACAACACAGGAGCAGAAGACAAGATACCCTGAATCTTCTTCAAAGCTTCAGCACACTCTGGAGTCCAAGAAATAGACCTTCCAGCACGATCAGCATCTTTGATTAAATCCGACAGTGGAGCACTCAAAGTAGCAAACCCAGGAACATATCTCCTGTAAAAACTGAGCACCCCCAACAAAGACCCGAACTGCTTCCTGGTAGTGGGAGTGGATATCTTCAAAATCTTATCTACAAAAAAAAACAAAAAAAAAACAAACAAACAAACAAATCACATTTAACATTTAGGACAGTACAAGCAAAGAACGAAGAGTGACTTGTCTGTCCATGTGTTGGGAAGAATGGCCACCAGACGGGAAACGACAGAGGGGATTATGGGAGAGGAAAGGAGGGGGGGGGGGGGGGGGGGGGGGGGGGGGGGGGGGGGGGGGGCGAAACGATGGGGTTGTAGCTGGTTTAGTGGGGTGGTATGATATATTTGTGACGGTTGTGGTTAAGGTGGGGGGGTGGGTGGGGGGGGGGTGGGGGGGGGGGGGGGGGGGGGGGGGAGGGAGGGGATTTTTATATATATATATAAATAAAATAAATTGAAAAAAAAAAAATAGATAGTAATGACAATAATGATACTGGTGGTAATTACAATAAATAAGTAGATGAATAAAATGAAAAGTAAACGTAATTAAAAAAAAAAAGAATTAAGTGAATAAAATAGATACATGATTTCGCTGGGTGATGAAGGAGGTGGTGGTGGTAGTTATACCTGGGTAGTTGTGAAAGGTATGTGGGTAATAATAAGGGAGGGAAGGGGGATGGAAGATTAATGGGTGACAAGGTTTTTTTGTTTTTTTTTTTTTTTCCCCTCAAGGTGACAAGGTATAATTGGGGGGGGGGGGGGGGGGGGGGGGGGGGGGGGGGGGGTTTGAGAAAAAAGGGGGGGGGTGGGAAAAAAGGGGTGTGTGGGGAGGAAGGTAATGTGTGTGTGTGCTTGGGGGGGGGGGGGGGGGGGTGGCAAGAGAAGAAGAGCTCATATCTCTCCATCCACTATGGGGTGGGGGGATATGGGTATGGGAGGTTGGGAGGTTCATACAAACAAAAAGTGTTGTTCAAAAAGTAAACAATGCTGTGGGATGATGTGTTGGTATTAATATGCTGATGATGGTTGAGAACAGATAGTAATGATCAATGAAACACAGGTTATCATGTGTTACACACACACACACACACACACACACCGCACCGCACCGCACCGCACCGCACCGCACCGCACCGCACCGCACCGCACGGGACAACACGACACGACACGACGCAACGCAAGACAAGACAAGACAAGACAAGACAAGACAGCACAATACAAGGGCAGTTCAAGGAAAGCATTTTAGATCAAGACAAGACAAGACAAGACAAGACAAGACAATACAAGACAAGACAACACAACACAACACAATACAAGGGCAAATTCAAGGAAAGCGTTTTAGATCCACCAACTGTAACGTTTTTTTTTTCTAACTTTTTAATTTTGTAACTGTCTTCTCTGCCCCATCCTAAAAAAAAAAACAAAAAACAAAAACAAAAAAAACCTCCACGCCACTCCCTCCAGCCCCCCCCCCCTCCTCTCCTGCGCCCCGAACCCCCATCCACCCCAATCCTTACCCTCACACACCACCACCACCACCACCACCCCTTCTCCGAAGTCACCCTCGCCACCATCTCCGCCCACTGCCCCCCGCCCCGACATAGCTACGCCCAAGTAGCACACCCTGTCAGACCCCCGGCGCCAGACATCTGCACGGAGGCATCAACGTCAGGTCGCAGACAGGCACACAGTATACCAGCTTGTCACCATGGTCGTAACATGTGCAGGAACCTTTTGCTATAAAATACCACGAACCGACGGTAAAATCATGGACACCTGTCTTCAGAGCTTTGTTCGGAGCTGACTCCCAACTTTCCCGTCACTTTGAGAGAAAAGGTTGCCTTCGGATGCAAAGAGGAGGCCAGTGTCTTGTAAAAATTGGCTCGTACGAGAGAGGGTAGCCCTTCCCCCCCCCCCCCCCCCCTCTCCGGGCCCGTTTCATTCCTGTCCCTCCACCATCCATGCCTCCACCTGAGTCCAACGTTGTTCAATCTGCCGGGCCCCTAAATGTCATGGTGACCTTCACCAGCTTGCAGCAAGTTTTGAAGTCGGCTCTCTCTCTCTCTCTCTCTCTCTCTCTCTCTCTCTGTGTGCATGCGCGTGCATGCGTGCGTGCGTGCGTGTGTGTGTGCCTGCGTGTACGTGTGTCTGTGCGTGCGTACGTGCATGCATGCGTGCGTGCGTGTGTGTGTGTGTGTGTGTGTGCGTGCGTGTGTGTGTGTGTGTGTGTGTGTGTGTGTGTGTGTGTGTGTGTGTGTGTGTGTGTCCGCGTGCGCGCGCGCGTGCACGTGAGGAGAGACTATAAAATGCAAAAACCTTTCGAACAAGTCACAAATATGCCTTCCTCTCATCCCCTTGGAAAGATTACTGCTCTTCAAAGAGTCCACGCCAAACGAAACTGGGACCACCACACGTCTGTTGTCGGGGTACGTACGCATGATAAGTGATTACTATTTCCACTATAGCCGAGGGACCTGCAGAGCCCCATAGTAAAGCACACAGCTCTTAGTCATGTACTGCACGTTCGAATAGAGCAGGTGCTCGACGTAAACAAACAAACAAACTGTTACTTGTATGCGTACGCCACATAGGACGATGTTCTGGAATCTGCAAAGAAGGTAATCTGTTAGAGCTCGCGTTCCAGCGAGAATGACCCCGACTTTGTCATAGGGCAAATACCGCAGGTAGACACGGCTTAAGCAACTTTTTCCAGTTAGCTCAATAGTCCATGATGAGAGAGAGAGAGAGAGAGAGAGAGAGAGAGAGAGAGAGAGACACACACACACACACACACACACACACACACACACACACACACACACACACACACCACATGATCCCACACATACTGTCGCACAACAACGGACACACAAACAGCATGTGCGCGCGTGCGTGGCCGCGCGCACACGCACGCGCGCAACACACACACACACACACACACACACACACACACACACACACACACACACAGGGT
Source organism: Conus betulinus (assembly GCA_016801955.1). NCBI lineage: Eukaryota > Metazoa > Mollusca > Gastropoda > Neogastropoda > Conidae > Conus > Conus betulinus. The sequence continues at coordinate 13,380 of JADBJO010015738.1, read as the reverse complement.
CGCAGACACACACACAGACACACACACATCTTAGTCGCAGAATGAATTTGATGGGCAAGGGAAGGGGGAGAGAAGAAGTGCTATTGATAGGTGAAGAGGGTTGTTTTAAAGAAATGCCTTGAAGGAAGACAAAGAGAGTTTGAACTACGCAAAGTTTAGCAAGATTAAAACAACAACAACAACAACACAACAACAACAAAACCCCCCACCCAACGAAGGAATGTTGATGGAAAGACGAAATGATAGACAAGGACTAATGCATTAGAATTACATGCGGATCTGTGCCGTAGCTCCGGATCAAAAGGTAATGTCGGGATCTGTTGATCTGTGCTTCGGGATCTGTTGATCTGTACCAAAGCTCCGGATCAAAAGGTAATGTCGGGATCTGTTGATCTGTACCGTAGCTCCGGATCAAAAGGTAATGGCGGGATCTGTTGATCTGTACCGTAGCTCCGGATCAAAAGGTAATGTCGGGATCTGTTGATCTGTACCCGTAGCTCCGGATCAAAAGGTAATGTCGGGATCTGTTGATCTGTGCCGTAGCTTCGGATCAAAAGGTAATGTCGGGATCTGTTGATCTGTACTATAGCTCCGGATCAAAAGGTAATGTCGGGATCTGTTGATCTGTACCGTAGCTCCGGATCAAAAGGTAATGTCGGGATCTGTTGATCTGTGCCGTAGCTTCGGATCAAAAGGGAATGCCGGGATCTGTTGACCTGTACCATAGCTCTGGATCAAAAGGTAATGTCGGGATCTGTTGATCTGTACCGTAACTCCGGATCAAAAGGTAATGTTGGGATCTGTTGATCTGTGCCTCGGGATCTGTTGATCTGTACCATAGCTCCTGATCAAAAGGTAATGGTGGGATCTGTTGACCTGTACCATAGCTCTGGATCAAAAGGTAATGTCGGGATCTGTTGATCTGTACCATAGCTCTGGATCAAAAGGTGATGTCGGGATCTGTTGATCTGTACCATAGCTCCGGATCAAAAGGTGATGTCAGGATCTGTTGATCTGTACCATAGCTCCGGATCAAAAGGTGATGGCGGGATCTGTTGATCTGTACCATAGCTCCGGATCAAAAGGTGATGGCGGGATCTGTTGATCTGTACCATAGCTCCGGATCAAAAGGTGATGGCGGGATCTGTTGATCTGTACCATAGCTCCGGATCAAAAGGTGATGGCGGGATCTGTTCCACGTGGGCTGCGGTCCGCGCTTTCCTCAAATGCCTCCGATCATTATTTTTTTTTCTCTTACCTTCGCTGTTACCCCCCTCCCCCCCACGTGGGGCTGACAGGGACATTCTCAGTACAGCGTCCATGCCTACTAAAAACCCTAGGCTAGTAATTTCTTCTTTCAACTCATTCTCGGTTTTCTTTTTTTTAATGTATAAAACGCCCGTCTTTCTTCTCACTGTAGTTGGCTGGCTTGTTGTTGTTGCCGTTGTTGTTCTTTCGCTTGTTTCGCCTTTGTCACACATGATCCTGCCTTTATTTTCATCAATGTCTTTCCACTGTGTCTCTATGTTTGGTTGACAACATCTTGAAGTCACACTGGAGGAGGCATGTTTAGTATCTAAGAACAACGAAAGTCCTTTCACTGATGCTTTCAAGATAGAATTTCAAGTGTGTGTGTGTGTGTGTGTGTGTGTGTGTGTGTGTGTGTGTGTGAACAGACGGGTGTTTTGTTGTTTCTTTTTTAATGCCAGATTTCGAAGGGGGCTACAGGAAGCGTTTTTTGTGTTTAAAGACTGGGAGTACAGAGAGGGAGGGTCAGTCTTGGTGCTAAATGTTATATATAAATTAGCACCATCGTGTATAGTCAACCATACATAGATGTTTCACCTGGTCTCATTAATGAGGATTAAACAGGTTTAAAGAACATTAAGAATAGATACATAATGGATAATATTAGGCTCACTAACGACGAAATTGTTTTACTTAGAAGAGAACACCACTTACCAGGACTTTTATCAAACATTGACTTAGGAGGAAAACACTTTGATTCAGTTAGCTAGAATTTTATTTCTGAAGCATTTAAAACAGTTGGTTTTTAACGGGGCAGTTACATACAAATGGGTAGAACTTCCTACGAGAATAGTAAAAAGTGTGTCTTTGCTACTTGTCAAGTTTCCAGATCGAGGGATGTAGATAAGGTGACCCAATATCGCCATAGACATTTATGTTTTGTGTCGAAATACTAGCATTAAAAACGCGCGAAAATGGAACATGTGAGATAATATGAACACCGTCAAACATGAACTTTCTCAATACACGCACGCGCTTACACACACATTCAACCACTTCTCAATTACATATTAGATGCCACACAGATATACACTTGCCCATTTCACACTTGTCAAGTTTCTTCTGACCACCGTCCTTTTGAAATTGAAAATAAAATGAGGCAGGGAACAACAGTAACCAAAAATAAAATGAGACAGGGAACAGTAAACAAATAGGGCAATTTTTGCTCCCACAAGAAACCTAACACAGAGTGACTTTTATTCAAGACTGGCTGGCAAGACTTTTAAACTTGAATAAAGTCAGATATATACACACACGAACGATCTCATAGAGAGGGTAAAAAAAACAGACGTAGGCTAAAAACTCGGCTTCCTTCGTAATGATGACTTGACAAAGATTTGAACTTATGTGGAGGAGGTAGAGAAAGGTTGAAGGTGCAGGAACTTGTAACATAAAATTAAGAATATATATTCATAAATATGAAAACTCTTCTCTAACTGCATGAGAGAAACCATTGCAATCCCTGTAGAAGACATATCTATTATGCATTGCCTGCTCCGAGGCCTTGCCTGCTCCGTGACCTTTCGTCCGCTGGATCGCAACTCATTCGGGAGACACGGCTACTTGCCTTTGTGCTCCTGGCGTCAAATAGAGACACACCACAGTCCATAATACCGCGGTGTTCTCACCAGCAAAGGTTCAAAAAAGAATCCAACAGCACCCCCAAAAGCAGCAGTGAAGGGTATACATGAAACCAAACGAAAGTACGGGAAGGAAAAAAAGTTGCTGAAAAAGTCAAGACATTATGCAAACAGTATAAAATGTAGGGGACAATCTTTGAGCCTACGCTTGAGGATCCACCCAAGGATGCAAGGGAGATCAAAAGACAAAGACGGACAGAAACAAATAATCTCGATTTAATCGAAATGAAATGAAAAAATAAAATGAGGCAGGGAACAGCAAACAATAAACAGTAAACAAATAGGGTAATTTTTGTTCCCATAAGAAAACTTAACACAGAGTAACTTTTATTCAAGACAGCCTTTGTGTGTTTCTATTTGACGCCAGGAGCACAGCCTTTTAAACTTGAATAAAGTCAGACAAATACAAAAACGAACAATCTAATAGTAGTGAGGAGGAGGGGGGGGGGGGGGGGGGGGGGGGGGGGGGAACAAGCGCAGGCCAACAACTCAATGATTGGAAACACTGCTTTGAAATCTTAGCAAAACATTCATGTGAAAATGAGATGGTCACATTCGCAAATAATCCCCAGAAGTGGCATCCGGAACGAATGTCGTACTAAACAGAGATGGATTACTTTCTCTAACTTGTTTCAAAGTAGCATTATACATAGAGAATGTCGTACTAAACAGAGATGGATTACTTTCTCTAACTTGTTTCAAAGTAGCATTATACATAGAGAATGTCGTACTAAACAGAGATGGATTACTTTCTCTAACTTGTTTCAAAGTAGCATTATACATAGAGAATGTCGTACTAAACAGAGATGGATTACTTTCTCTAACTTGTTTCAAAGTAGCATTATACATAGAGAATGTCGTACTAAACAGAGATGGATTACTTTCTCTAACTGGTTTCAAAGTAGCATTATACATAGAGAATGTCATACTAAACAGAGATGGATTACTTTCTCTAACTTGTTTCAAAGTAGCATTGTACATAGAGAATGTCATACTAAACAGAGATGGATTACTTTCTCTAACTTGTTTCAAAGTAGCATTATACATAGGTTTCGGCACTGTATGGCCAGTCAACGCTTTGGACAAATCTAGTGGATTCAATGAACGAAAAACGTCTGAATTTCATGTGGAAAGAAGTGAATCATTAGCCATAATCGCATTTGACAAAAAATGTACATATGGACCATGACCTTTATTTCATTGTATTATTTACTATACACTACCTAGATCAGTGTAGAATAGAACAAAATTACTCATACCGCAAGTATTCCTTAGCAAGCTGAATTAAAAGACATAAAAAAACTGAAGAGTATATTTCTGGAGGAAAAAAAAAAGTAGGAAGTATATTGAGGATTTTGATTCCAGATGGCTCTATGTAAGTCGGTTTCCGTAGACCCCAGATTGAATTATTAATGCATGCTGACATCGTACATTATATAATCATGCATATGGTTATAGCCCTCTAGGGCTATTGTTACGTCACCAAACACAGTCCGAGTTGAAATTGTACAGAACCTTTAAAAACCAAAATGTGTATTTGCAAGCGACCCACTATTATCACACACTAGGCTTCTGTCTGTCTATCTGTCTGCTTGTCTGTCTTCTGTTTGTCTCTCTGTCTGTCTGTTTCTCTCTATCTCTGGCAGTCATGTACGTTTTATCTGCTGTCTTGAGAACATAAATTAGCGTTGTGATTATGTAATATGCGCGTTATATATTCGATGTTCTATGATTTAAATTCTTGACCTTTCTGCGTGTATTAGCCTACTATGCTAACTGTGGCATGAAAACGTCTTCTGGGGGAAAAAACAGTAGAAAGGCAAAATTGTCTTAAAAATTCACAGGTCGGGGCTTTCTTATTTTCTCCTTTTCTCTTTTCTTTAAATTTTCTTTCGTCTGGTGACAAGAGTCAGGCTGCACACCCTGTCCAGAATTAAGACCGGCTGTCTATTCTGCAATGCTTGCTTAGCTAAAACGGCTTTTTAAGTTAAAAAAAAAAAAGGAATATAAATTGAAAAAAAGAAAAAAAAAAAAAAGGAAAAAAAAGGAAAAAAAAAAAAAAAAAAAAAAAAGGAAAAGGATTGGGGTCAAACACAAGGGGAAACGTCTGAGGCCCGCTACCAGACCTACTGTTCTCCACTTCTGGACAGGAATAGATGCATTGTCATGTTACAAATTTAATGCGTAGTTTGCAAATAGTTACACAATTATTGTCGTCGTCGTGGTTTGCATATAGTTATGTTTTTATCATCATCATCATCATCATCATCATAATTATTATCATTGTTATCACTATAACCACTATCATTATTATCATCACTGTTATTATTGCTGTTATTGTTGTCGTTGTTGCTAATAGACTTAAAAAAAAAAATTATTTACTTTGTTTACTTATTTCTTTATTTCTATTTTTTATCTTTTTTTTTTTTTCTCTTTTCGGGAGACGGCTTCTCCCCCTAAGCGGTTAGACTCCTGAAAATACCTTGAATGATTGGCTGGGTTGGTATAATGATAATAATAATGATAATGAAAATGAGAATAATGGTAATATTGATAATAATAATGACGATGATAACAACAACAACAACAACAACAACAACAAAAAAAAATAATAATGATACTACTACTACCACTAATTGTAATGGTAATGATGCTGCTGCTGCTGCTGATAATGATGACGACGATAATGATAATAATAATGATGATGATGATGATAATCATAGTAGTAATAATAATAGTGATAAAGATCATAATAATGATGATGATTATTATTATCATAATGATGATGACAAGGATGCTGCTGCTGCTAATGATGAAGACGATAATAATAATAATAGTTATGATAATAATAGTAGTAATAATAATAATAATACGGTCATAATGATGATGACAACAACAACAACTAATAATAATAATAATGATGATGATCATAATAATGATGATGATCATAATGATGATGATGATGATAATAATAATAATAATAATAATAAAATTGATAATAATAATAATCACAATGATGATAATAATAATAATAATAATAACGACGACGAGAGCGTAATGATAATTATTATGATAATAATAGACGATTTGATGCATAAAGCCTGACCTTTCTGGTTATGCTTACATAGGAAGGTATCTGTGAGAGGTATAAATGAACAGAGATGCGCGTATCGGCCAGCATGAACTAAAGTCACCAAAGCTGGCTAAGACCCGACCCTTGGGAGCAGAACTAGTGCCCGAAGCTCGGTGACCTGCGGACGCATACACACACATACACACATGTACTTGTGCACGCGCACGGGCCGCGCCCACACACCCACACATCCATCTGCGCACTCACCAGCCACATGTACAATGTTTATAATGGCACATCCAATGTTAGGTAGGCACTCAAGGTCTGACCAGCGCGTCGGGCTCGGGCTAGTGTGTACGTCAGACATCTGCTGAGTCGTAGCCACGAGACGCTCTTCTTCTGTTGTCTCATCTTAGTCATTAATTCATTGATCCATCAGCTTAAAGTCATGTGCAATGTGGTCTCAAAACTTTGCGGATGTGGTTTAGCGTATATGGACTAGTCCGCACGCAGTGACACCTTGATGAAAGTGAAAGTGAAACTGAAATTGACTCTCTCTCTGTCTCTGTCTCTCTCTGTGAGTATGTGTGTGTGCATGCGTGTGTGCGAGTACGCGCGCGCGCGCGCGCGCGCGCTCGCGCGCGCGCGTGTGTGTGTGTGTGTGTGTGTGTGTGTGTGCGTGCAGGAGTGCATATGTGCGTGCGTGTGTGTGTGTGTGTGTGTGTGTGTGTGTGTGTGAGAGAGAGAGAGAGAGAGAGAGAGAGAGAGAGAGAGAGAGAGAGATTCTGTTTAAAGCTTTCAGCCTGGTCACATCTAGAAATTATATGGGGAAGGGTTTGGAAATGAAATTCTTAAAACGAACAAACAAACAAAAAAACGTCGCATATGAGAATAATTACTCTCGTCATGGAATTCACCTTGCAACGAAATAGTGGACACTATGACGTATACGTGTAAACCGGAATAGTTCTCCCCTTTTTCTTCTTGTAATTTTTTTTTCTTTCTTTTTTTTTTTTTTTTTTCTTGTCTCTCTCATTTTATTTCATTTTCTACGACATCTCCAGACAAGGATTTCTTTCTCCACCAGATTGTCTGTGTTACATGGTCTGAAACAGCTGTGAATGCTTCCTGTGAGTTCATCAACAAAAACAAAAAAAAAAAAAAAACAAAAAAAAAAAACAAAAAAAAAAAAAAAAAAAAAAAAAAAAAAAAGAAGGAAAAGAAGAAGACGACGACGAAAAAAAGCCATTATTTCTTGCATAAACCTGCGCTGTTTCCGACGTGTCCCCTGTTGGGCCATGGGTCTTCTGTTGCAGTGTCAGCAACTATGGTGCTGTTGTATAGATGCATGCATGGAGTGGGGTTGTCTCCCGTCGGGCTGTGTGTGAGCAGGTCAAGGTTGCGGTCTGTTGAGTGCGTCACGCTTCATGGCCCACCAAAGCACATACCTGTCCGGTGTGTGTGTGTGTGTGTGTGTGTGTGTGTGTGTGTTGAGAGAGAGAGAGAGAGAGAGAGAGAGAGAGAGAGAGAGAGAGAGAGAGAGAGAGAGAGAGAGAGACGCCCCCTGCCCGCCTGCGCGCGCTGACACGCACACACACACACACACACACACACACACACACACACACGTGTGAGTCACCCGGTACGTAAAGAGATAGGTACCGTCAAATCTTTCCCGTTGCCCACCGAATGCCGGAATGAATCCTCACTCAGCATCCACATCGTCGTTCATCTGACTGTCATGGCATGCCTTTGGCTTATCCACCATGAGGATAATCATCCTCAAAAGCAATTGCTTACTGTGCGTCCATATCAGCATTTGAGAGATCGGTCAGGCGACTTGAACAATCCGGATTTTTTTTTTTTTTTTCTATGAAGATTTTAAAAAAAAAATTATTATTATTATTCAAAAGACAGCAACAATGTTTCAGTTAAATTTGTCGGACAAATTTTTGAAAGTCGGATCAAAAACCAGTAAAAAAAAAAAAAAAGCTGTGCTGTCGCGGGTTTTGTTGTTGTTGTTGTTGTTGTTTGTTGTTGTCGTTGTTGTAAAGGTAACACGTAGAACTAATTTGAGAAACAGACATTCTTGCGAAAACTTTATAATTTAATCATTACGAAACCAAATCCGAACGTTTTATTCGGGAGACGCAATCTAGCCAATAATAAAAAGGAAAAAAAAAAAAAAAAAAGAGAGATAAGAAAAGAGAAGATAAATAAACACAGAAGAGAAATTCAGGAAGAAATATTTAAGCTAGTTATCGAACAGGCAACTAAATAAATAACGAGAGTACAAAAATGGGTCAAATTAACAAATAAACAAAGGGAAATCGGCGACTGTCTATCATCCGAATTTTTGTGATGCACTTAATGTATAAATCCAGTATACGTGCAGGCCACAATGGAAAATAAGTATTGCGAAAATGCATGTCGGTCTAGTACGCAGTTGCACGGTGACGTGCTGTACGTCGTCTGACAGTTGTTTATTTGGCTTTTCTTGTTACAATAAACAACAGAAACGATTTGCCTTGGTTGTTTGTTTTCTTGTTTGTTTTAAAATGCTTTAGTTGTTAATTTGGCTTTACTTGTTACAATTAACAACAGAAACGATTTGCTTTGGTTTGTTTGTTTTCTTGTTGTTTTTAAAATGCTTTAGTTGTTTATTTGGCTTTACTTGTTACAATAAACAACAGAAACGATTTGCTTTGGTTGTTTGTTTTCTTGTTTGTCTTAAAATGCTATAGTTTTTTTTTTATTTGGCTTTACTTGTTACAATAAACAACAGAAACCATTTGCTTTGGTTGTTTGTTTTCTTTTTGTTTTAAAAAGCTATAGTTGTTTATTTGACTTAACTTGTTACAATAAACAACAGAAACGATTTGCTTTGTTTTTTTCTGCTTTCTTGTTTGTTTTAAAAAAGCTATAGTCATTAATCTGGCTTTGCTTGTTACAATAAACAACAGAAACGATTTGCTTTGGTTGTTTTTTTTTCTTGTTTGTTTTAAAATGCTATAGTTATTTGGCTTTACTTGTTACAATAAACAACAGAAAGAAACGGTTTGCTTTGGCTGTTTGTTTTCTTGTTTGTTTTTTTTAATGCTATAGTTGTTTATTTGGGTTTACTTGTTACAATAAGCAAGAGAAACGATTAACTTTGTTTTTTGTTGTTGTTTTCTTGTTTATTTTAAAATGCTATAGTTGTTTATTTTTCTTTACTTGTTACAACAACAACAGAAACGATTTGCTTTGGTTGGTTGTTTTCTTGTTTGTTTTAAAAAGCTATAGTTGTTAATTTGGGCTTTACTTGTTACAATAAACAACAGAAACGATTTGCTTTGGTTGTTTGTTTCTTGTTTGTTTAAAATGCTTTAGTTGTTAATTTGGCTTTACTTGTTACAATTAACAACAGAAACGATTTGCTTTGGTTGTTTGTTTTCTTGATTGTTTTAAAATGCTTTAGTTGTTTATTTGGCTTTACTAGTAACAATAAACAACAGAAACGATTTGCTTTGGTTGTTTGTTTTCTTGTTTGTTTTAAAATGCTATAGTTGCTTATTTGGCTTTACTTTTTACAACAAACAACAGAAAGGATTTGCTTTGGTTGATTGCTTTTTTTTTGTTTGTTTGTTTCTTTTAATTTTTTGTTTCTTTTAAAATGCTATGATAATTGATGGACAGAGTCGAATATCTGTATGTCTTGTGACTCTGTTCCAGTTCCTGGGGAAGAAAAAAAAAAAACATTGCAAAACAGAAGATATGGTGCTTGACACTGACAGTTCATCTCTGAAGGCGAGGCGGGCTGGGACTACACAGTGAAGCAAAATGGCGGAACAAGGCTGGAAGGGGATGCTGCACAGGTCCGAATCCACGGTTACAGTTCATGCCAAGTTCACTATGTAGTCTCTATTACACTCAAACCTGCGCCTGCCTTAGGCCAGATCAGCCATTACCAAAACGTATCAATCGCACAGTCCAGCCCTTGACGTGTACTGTGACTGTTTCGGAGACAGATCCGATGTCCGCTTTTTTTTTTAAGTTACAGCACGATCCACATAATCCTTTATCTTTATGTCGTCACCTACACTCTTCACTCCCAAATCCTAGTGCTCAACCAGTGGCGTAGGAACACAAGAAGTCCACATACCGCGCACAATTTTGCTATTCTGGCTGACATATGGCATTGAACTAGTCTACTGACCCCAAATTCCAGGATGAAATTGTCTTTTCATATTCAACTTTTTTTTTTCCCCACAGAGCCAGCGCTGTTTTCATTTATCCAAACTGCTTTGTTACTACTCGAGTTTTCCTGTAACCCCGAAACTTTGATCTGCACACAACCAAGGCTATGAGACACACCAAGACCCCCATCCACACACCGGAGAGAAAGCACCAAACAATCATTTTCCGCTTGCGCACTGGGCATTATGGCCCTGCGTGCCCACCTCAAGAGGATAGGAGCCGCAGACTCAGCCCTGTGTCCCTGTGGGCAAGCCGACCAGACACCAGCACATGACCTCCAGGACTGAGGAGAGACGAGTGCCAGCCTGGCCAGAAGGGGAGGACCTCATGACAAAACTCAGGGGGACTGCCAGCGATCTCCGCCAGACGGCCGAGTTTGCCGCCACCCTTGGGGGTACGGCCGTAGCTGCGTAGCTGTCGAACGCTGAAGAAGAAGAAGATCTGCAAACACGTTTTCAAACTGCCAATCTAACCGCGGGGTAGAAGCAGAGACACAAGCGCTGAACAGGCTTTTATTCACAGACATTACCATGCGCCTGACACAACCATTCCGGGTCTACTGTCGAATGACATTTAAACTTCAAAGAAAAAAAAAATCACTATTCCACCGAACCAAAGAAACAAAACAGATTACAATACAAAACACGACGCGTTTCGACCTCTTTGGCCTTCTTCAGGCAAGACAAACAACGTTCAAGACAATGAAAACGAAGAACGAACAATCCCTTATCTCCTCATGTTGGGTGCAAAAAGGATGTGGATACTGTATCTAATATTTCTCCTTATTGCTTGGCTACATCGTTCAAAGGTCAACATTGGTGAGATTTCTGCATACATTAGGATGACCATTTTTCATTTCAACGTGAAGGCAGCCATATTACGTCTTTGTGACAATGTCTAAAACGTGACAGCAGAGTCCATTATCTTTTTTTTTTGTTTGTTCCATTTTTTCTCCTTCATCTCATCGGCATAGATGGCGTATTTTTTCCCCACAGGGAAGGGAAGGATTCAATCTGCGCGCATTTTTAAATTCATGTACACACTTTGTAGTGCGGTTTTAAGGTCTGACCCGAACTTGGAGAGGACAGAGTCTCTACAAAATGTTAACTCCAGAGCGAAAACCTCCTCTAATCAAGCGAGCACTTGCGCCCGTGGCCATTGCAGGATGCGAACCTGACTTCGTTCCCCAATGCCGTCCGATGATAAAACAAATCTTAAACCATCCATCGCAGAATTGGTGTTGGGGTGGAAATCTGGACGATTCGAAACCACAGTTAACCAGATACATCCCCAGCTCCAGCTGCACGATAGTATGGAGTTTGTCATTGCTAAGGGCTGAAAAGAAGGCTGCTTGAAGACAACGATCACCGTAGCGTACAGTCTTCTTCTTCTTCTTCTTCTTCTTCTTCTTCTTCCTGAGACCCCTGCGAGTAACTGGGGCGTCTGACTGAAGAACAGTTCACCAGGCTCCTCCAACTCTGTCGGTTGTGCAGCAAGGCCTGGGTCTGGGCACATGGTTTCCCTGCCCATTCCGCAACACCAGCAGGCTATCTTTACTAACTTGTTTGTCTATGTTAAGCTGTTGTCTCCCTTTTTGTCTATCGTCCTCACCCGTTCCCCGTGGACTTGTCCCAGCAAGGCAGGTGGATCATGTCATGTGGTCACACCAGCGTGAAATTCTGTTCTTCACTGATGTGGGTATGTCTTCATGTAGTCCTGTGAGCTGCTTGATGATCTGGCGCACTGGTGATGTCATCAGTATCTCCGATAAACTAAAAAAAAAAATCAGATGATCTGGCGCACTTGTTTCACTGGTGATGCCATCAGTATCTCCGATAAAACTCAGAATATAATATCACTGTGCCGCCAAAGGAAGGAAACAGACAAAATACAAGACAATCACAACGCGTTTTGACCTCTTTGGTTTTCTTCAGGCAAGATCAAAAGCATTCAAGACAATGAAAACGAAGAACGAACAATCAAGTATCTCATCGAATTGGGCGCAGAACGGATGTGGAATGAAAACCGCGTCCATTTCCCGCCTAATTCCACGTCAGTTTCCCGCCCAATTCCACGTCCATTTCCCGCCCAATTCCACGTCAGTTTCACGCCCAATTCCCACGTCCATTTCCCGCCCAATTCCACATCCAAGAAAAAAAATAATAAAAAAACTGGAGGACAGACGGACAGTTTCTCAGAAATCTCTTCACGACTGTACGTCTGCTCTTGTCCTTCATAACCCCCCCCCCCCCCCCCCCCCCCCCCCCCCCCCCCCCCCCCACTAATCCAACTTTACAATAGCACCATCTTAGCTAGCTTCTATACACACTCTTAAAGTTTCTTTATTTAAATAGAATAGGATCAATGAAGAGAAAAGCTTATGAGGTTCGTTCTTTACTTGATAATTTACTGCAGTTAATCTTACTCCATTATTTCGTTGGAGAAGATATCTCACTTTACCAACTTCTGTTGCGCAAATATGATTCATTGCAAGTTAGATAACCTGTGGAGGAAATAATCATTGATTAGAACATTTCACGACACAGATGGAAATGTGGGTGATCGAAGATGGTGATGACACATCGCGATGTCCGGGCAACGAGCATGCTCCTCCCTCACGGTCACAAAATGTCGCTTAATAACCGATCGCGCATCCAACGGCTTGAAGATGCAAAAGCTTCTGCAAGTTGACGAAGGTCATGTAGATTTACATTGCCGAGCAATCGCATGAATAAAGAATAGAATTATGCTGATTTTAACGAACATCAGTTCCAAGTTACAAAGATGAATCTCTCAACACATTAACAATCTATAAATATAAATAAGTCTAGCCTACACATCCAAACATCGCCTTCCTCAGCAATCTTCCCGAAATGGTTGTGCAATTCTGGCTGTGCTGCCACTCTGGCCCACACCAACCCCAGCAATGGTGCGTCCAGCCTCCAGTCCCTTCTGTGGTGGATCGCACGAATGGCCCAGCTCCCCTTGGTCTGCAGCCGTCTCTTGCTCTTCGCCAGATTACTGAAACATTTCTCCACGGCTAGCGCCCTGTAGCCTTCTTCAGTTTCAGATCTTCCTCTAATCCGCTTCAAACGCTGGATCGTTGCAGAGTTTGATCTT
>JADBJO010015737.1:32500-42797 GCA_016801955.1 Conus betulinus | reverse complement strand
CGAGGGCACAGTACACGGTTAGTCTTTTTTGTTATTGTTGTGAAGTTAGTGACTCAACCCACAGCTTAAAAAACACACACACACACACAACACACACCCACACACCACACATATATATATATATATATATAGAGAGAGAGAGAGAGAGAGAGATCTTCTTCTTCCTAAAAGACTGGGTCACTCAAAAACGAGTAGGTCACCAGCGCGCATGTATTCTGTGTGTATGTATGTACTAGGCAAATGATAAAGCTGTGCAGCTGCGCTTATTGGCATAGCCTACAGAGTTAGTGCTAGGAGGTGTGTGTGTGTGTGTGAGGGGGGGGGGGGGGGGGGGGGCCACCTCTCTACCGTTACGAATACATTTATCGAACAAAAACGTGTGACCCCTAACCCTCCCTCTTTTTTTTTTTTGCTACCGATCAGTTCAGATCTCAAAAGAACTCTACCACAGGGACCATGTAATTAACTGCCAGTCATTAGTCCACCACAGTTCGCACACACAAACAAACACCACCACACATGGGCCTGTACCCACGCACCCAAATATATGCCTACATACCACACGTGTACACTCACCACACACACGTATACAGTAACAATAATGACACAATGTCAGGTAGGAACTCCAAGGTCTCACCAGCCAGTGCACAGGACATTTGCTATGTCGCAGCCGTGAGACACACTTCTCGCATTCAGTCATCACTAGTTTTTCTTCTTTTCATTTTTTTTACATCGTGCGAACCAGCTTTAAATCGTGCGTCTCGTGGTCTCCCGCGGAGATGTGGTGTGAGTATATGGACTTGTCCGCACGCAGAGAGGCCTTGATGACACTCGAAACTGCATTGAAACGTGTCGACAAACTGGTTGTGTCTGCGTTTCTTTAAAGATCGCTCTCAGCACAGAACTCGAGACCCACAAAATCCCGATCAGAGAAAGCGGTTCGGCCTACCCCAACTGTCGTCTGCTCTTCTCCTACAACCGCCATTTGCAAACATTCCCACCGCCATTTGCTTCCATTCGCACAGGTACTCTCTGTGATTTACGGCCTGCTCTTCAGGCTAGTGCTGGCTTTAACAAAACGTCCAGTGATAGCTGGTTATCGTGCTAAAATATTCCAGACAAGCTGTTAGCAGACAATGATTTAGTGCTGCACGTCGTAGTCATTCAAAAAACAACTGGCGGACGGACTAGCACGCTTATTGTGTAGTAATCAACATCCTGTTTTCATCACGACACATTGTTCGTGCTCTCTCTCTCTCTCTCTCTCTCTCTCTCTCATATCATCATCATCGTCGTCATCATCAGTACGGTATAGAACTTTAATTCTGTGCAGTTAGTTTGTACCCATCGACTTTGAAACGTGTACATGTCTGTGTTTGTGCCGCTTCTCGTCAACCAGTGTTGTCTCTTTAAATTCAAGAAAAGTCAAGGATTTTTTCTTTCTGACGCCGCTACCGAGAGTTAAATATGCGCCATGTTTGGATGGGGTGAGGGGCAGAGGTTGAAGAGGGTAATCATTATGGCGGATAGAAGGTAGGAAGGAGGGTGGAAGGGGCGAAGGTCACGACAGGGTCAAGGGGAGGGTGCAGGTACTGTGTGAGCGCGCGTGAGGTAAGTTTGCGTTTCAGGTGTACGGGAGATAAGCCTTGCTAGGAATTGACAGTTTGACTTGAAAGAGTTAGCGTCCTTAACAACATTCATTCCACTTTAATCTGTATGCAGAGATTTAGAAATTTGTAGCGCGCATACATTTACACACACACACACAAACACACACACACACACACACACACACACACACACACACACAACACACACACACACACACACAACGCACGCACGCAACACGCACGCACGCCACACGCACATACTCGTGTATGTGTGTGTGAGTACGCCCTAGTCTGTCTTCACAGAATTATGTATAGGTGTAAAACTGTCAGTAATATCGTAACTAAAATGAAGGGTGATAATTCTTTTTTTTTTTGGAAAATATACATTCAAAGTACATGGTGTAACAAAGCAAAGGAATGGATAAAAGAAGGACAATGTTGGGGGGGGGGGGGGGGGGGGGGAGGCAACCACTGTACACACAAACACACACACACACACACACATACAGGTGAAGTTAACAGGAACAACAATACTGAATACCAGACAGAAAAAACAAAACTAAGATAAACAGACCAACAGACCATACAAACACATAGACAACACTAGCAGACTGTCTGCCAAATCTCTCTGAAAGGGGGGATATTCTCTCTCTCTCAGAGTGTGTCTGGTCAGTTCAAGGGACATGGATTCAAAGCAAAGAGAAGGTTGGGTTACACCAGGTGAAGAGGGACTAAAGTAAAAGGAGTGTATAAACAGATATACTGAGGCCTCAGACTGTTGCCAATTGATGAAAGCAGCCAAGGGACAATACTCCACCATATGTAAGATTTCTTTAGGGGGCCAAGCACATCAGAAGCAGCCAAGGGACAATACACCACCATATGTAAGATTTCTTTAATGGGCCAGTTGTCCACATGAAGCAGCCAAGGGACAATACCCACCATATGTAAGATTTCTTTGGGGGGGGGGCACATAGAAGCAGCCAAGGGACAATACTCACATCATATGTAAGATTTCTTTTGGGGGGACTGAACATGGAAGATGCTTAGTTACAAGATTTGCCATTATGAGAGATTGATTTTCTGTTGTATAATTAATGACGCTATTTCTGCTTAAATCAACAAAGAAAAAGTCTTTTATGGAGCTCCAGCTGGTAATAGTCACGGTACTTATTGCAATATTTATCTTCTTACTGGCTTCATTTCGGTTTTCTTTAATCTTTTCTGTATTTGTAAGCGCTTAGGGCTTACGTAAGATTAAGCGCCAAGAGATAAACACTATCACCATCATCATCATCATCATCATCATCATTAGTTTTATTTATCATTATATGTATTATATTGCATTTATACTTTTTTTTTTTTTTTTACTCGTGTGTACTCTTCATGTGTGAAACAGCATGACACGTCTGTCAAACAATCCAACAGAAGGATGTAAACACAACATGACACTTTCTGTCAAAACAATCCAACAGAAGGATGTAAACAACATGGACACTGTCTGTCAAATACGCAACAGAAGGATGTAACAGCATGACACTGTCTGTTAAATAATCTAACAGAAGGGATGAGAAAGTGAAGAAAAATCATCCCACGCCGAAGATGAATAATTGCAAACTATGATGTCAATGTTGCAGTGTTGCAGTGTCTTAATAAGCATTGTTAGGGTGTGTAAAACTCTGTGATGGTTCTCTGTGTGTGTGTGGTGTGTGTGTGTGTGTGTGTGTGGTGTGTGTGTGGTGTGTGAGGTGTGTGTGTGTGTGTGTGTATGTGTGTGTGTGTATGTGGGTGTGTGTGTGTGTGTGTGGGTGTGTGTGTGTGTGAATGTGTGTGTGTGTGTGTGTGTGTGGTGTGTGTGTGTGTGTTGTGTGTGTGTGTGTGAATGTGTGTGTGCGTGTGTGTGTGCGTGTGTGTGTGTGTTGTGTGTGTGTGTGTGTGTGTGTGAGAGAGAGAGAGAGTGTGTGTGTGTGTTGTGTGTGTGTGTGTGTTACAGCTCACGCTGTGCTGTCCACCCCCACCATCACAGTGACCACACCTGACGCAGGATCAGGGTGGACAGTGAGGGGCACTGTGGACATCACACGGATCTTCTCTTCCACTGGAGACTATTCCTGCATGTGGTCATACAGGAGAGATGTGAGTACTTTGACATTGTCACAATCGACATTTCAAACTCGATATCACCCATTCTATAGTACCTCTTACCCCCACTGTCTTCTTCTTTTGTTTTTTCATGCACAGCACTGTCAAAGACTACACTGAGGATGAACCAGAGGGAAAGTGAGGGGTCAGGGGTAATGGTGTACCTTGGACTTGGTGACAGACTAAAAGGAAGAGGGAGGGGGGGAGGGGGGTGTAGGCAGAGGGAAGGAGGGTGTAGTAGCTGCCTAAAAACTCCGTACTGTTAGAAAACAAAGCGAATACTACAGACTTCTGGAACAGAAAAAAAGCAGCTGCTGGTTTGATGATGAAGTTGTTTTGATGATTAGAGTGTTTGTAGTTGTTCTCGTGGCAGCAGTGTGTGCTAATCATGCATTTGAACGTGCATTGATCAAACACACACACAGGTATGCACACTCACATGCATGCACACGACCACACACACACACACACACACACACACCCGCTCACACTCACCACATGCACATGCTCAAACACTCACACACTCACTCACTCACTCATATGTATGCAAATGAATAAAATGACAATCTCTTTCAGAAAAACTTCAAAGATCATGTCAGGTGGGACATCTCTGAACAAAGTTTTCATGGAGTCTGATGTAAAGTGTTTATGTCTCACATTGTGCAAGTCCAAACACTCTAAAAAGAATAGTTTGACTGTGAGTGGTACATGACAGGGAATGCACCAGCGAGCTTCTTCACCTTTTAAAAAGTAAACCTGTCTTTAGTTTATTATCACAGAACTGAAAACCTCATGAGATCGAAAAAAATAAAAGCCTATGATAATCTTTTACCAGCACATTCAAAACACATGATATTGTGTGATTAAGTAGTTCCATGGAAGGTACTAAATAGCCTTAAAAATGCAAGTGAAGAAATACAAGACATTTATGTTATCAATTCAGGCTCAATGAAATATCCCAAGTTTCTCTCGACACAAAGTGTAGAAAATTAATGAATAGTGCACTATCCACAAACTTTCACAGTCTCTCCCATCATAAGGGGCAGTGATCAACAAATATTCATCCTTTTTGCTCAGTGAAAGTATCCCAAGTTTCTCTCAACACAAAGGGGGTAGAAAATTAATGAATTGTGCTGTATCCAAAAAAACTTTCAAAGTCTCTCCCATCATAAAGGGCAGTTGGTCAACAAATACTGTTCGTCCCTTTTCAGTCCCAGAAACACATGCGCACAAAGTGTCTGTGGGTTCATTCAGAATAGCACATCCTTGCCTCATTACATGGCGTTGCAGTCAGGAAGGGACTTTATTTATTTTCATTTTTCTGAAGTCGTCCTTGCTCTCTCAGAAGCAGAATCACAGCCTGGGCCAGTCACCTGCCGTCCCACATCCTGCATCTAGGGGGCATCACTGTGACCCTTGACCAGTGGTCATTCCCACTGTCCAGCTCCATCAGTGACAGGAGGACTGGCCCAGGGAACACGCTGCTCTCAGGCCATGGCTGTAGTGTGGTATTTTACGATGCACTGTAAGGAGGAACTGGTCCACAACGGAAAAGCTCTCCAGGTTTTTTTTTTTTTTAACTTTTTGTAAGCGAAATTGGAAATGAAATGAGGCAGGGAACAGTAAACAAATAATACAGTAAAACAAGTGGGGTAGTCTTTACTCCATAAGGAAACCTAACACAGAGTAACTTTTATTCAAGACTGGCACAGCCTTTAAACTTGAATAAAGTCAGACAAATAAAAGACGAACAATCTAATAGTGGGGGAAAAACCAAGCGCAGGCCAAACAACTAAAATGTCTTTGCATAGTAATGATTTGGCAAAACTTTGAATTTAAGGAGGGCAGGGGGAGGGGGGGGGGTAGGAGGTTGAAGATGTAAAGGCAGATATATTTGTATTGCCTCGGAGCAGGCAATACAAATATATCTGCCTTTAAAAGGGATTGTGTGATGGTTCCCTTATGCGGCCAGGTGAAGAGTTTTCATATTTTATTAATTTCATGTTCCCAGTTTTTACATCTTCAACCTCCTACCCCCCCCCCCCCATCCCCCTGCCCTCCTTAAATTCAAAGTTTGCCAAATCATTACTATGAAGACAATTAGTGTTGGCCCTGCGCTTGTTTTCCCCCACTATTAGATTGTTCGTCTTGGTATTTGTATGACTTTATTCAAGTTTTATAAAGGCTGTGCCAGTCTTGAATAAAAGTTACTCTGTGTTAGGTTTCCTTATGGGAGTAAAAGATAAAGACTACCCCACTTGTTTACTGTTTTTTGGTAAGCTTTGATGAAATTTGATGAACTTTAAAAAGAAAAAAGCCTAAGCATGGAAAGGCTGAGAATTTTTACGTGATTCTGACTTCAAATCTCCCGGACCTCACACTAACCACATCACTCCACCCAATGTGTTCTAGCTGGGTGAAAAGAGATGGTGGCTCAGGGACTGGGCCCACTGGTAGCTCTGGCGGGTCCTCTCTCACAAACATCTGCACCCAACCTGACCTTTCCTTGAGGTCATTGGAGCATTTGTGTTTCAAACAGAATCTGGAAACGCTGCGGACCTGGATATGAAGTCATCTTCTGGGTTGATAGGGCAGAACAGGATTCCAAGTAGTGCTTGAAGAATCTCTGGAATTCATTTCTGGATCTCCCCTGTTGTGCTTGTTGACAAAACCACCTCCAACACTTTGCTAACAGTCTTATTCATGCGCCATGTCGTTAGTTGTGTCTCGTTTCCTTATAAGCTTGTGTGCTTCTGGGGGGTCCCGAGGGGTAGGGTCTTTGCGTCTCGGCTTCATGATAGTGATGTCAAGACATGCTGTCTTTAAGGTGATAGTGTGAAGTGTTGCCATAGTTCTTCAGTTGAGCAGTCATGCTGTTCTTTAATGGTAGTGTTGAAGTGTTGCCATAGTTCTTCAGTTGAGCAGTCATGCTGTCTTTAATGGTAGTGGTTGAAGTGTTGCCATAGTTCTTCAGTTGAGCAGTCATGTGAAGGTGATTGAAGTCTTGCTGCAGTAAAAGCCATCTCTTGCTTTGTAGCCTCCCAGTTGACTTGCATGAAGAGGAGGATGGACGACGATTTAAGTTCTGTAGTAGGTTCAGGTCAGGTCAATACACCCCCTCAGTGTACATGATGCATTGTGGTCTGATATAACTGGGATGACTTCCAGTTTGGGGACACCCCGTGAGGATGAGTTGGTAAGTACAAGATCTAGTGTTTTGTCAAAGCGGTGTATGTTTGTAGGCTCTTGCACTATTTGGTCAAAAAGCCTGTGTATACAGGGAAGCTGATGAATTTCTGGTAGAGAGTGGTGGTTGATAGGTGGGATGGGGCTTCAGGTTCATAATTTCCTGTTCCAAGACGGGAAAGTTAAAGTTGCAGGCTACAAAGATTTGATCATTCGTGATATTGGTTAGCTATCTTCTTAGAGAAGTCAGTGTTGATTATGGCTAACACATCGCATCAGAACATTTGGGGGTAATAGGCAGCTCATAGATTAAGTGGTTTCGTGTGGTGGGTCAAACGTTTCATCCAGAGCATTTCAAATGTAGATTAGTTGACTCTAGGACTTTGATTTTTTGTCCACACTGTAGATTGTTGAGGACTGCAATGAGAAACTACCTGGTAACCTTTTTTTTCTGAGGTTCTTTTCTGTGAATTTTGGAGTGGATGTGGGGGAGTATCCTCAGTACGGATTGACGGTTTTAGCCATGTCTCAGTACCTTTGACACGGTCAGATTTTGGGCTGTCAAACACGTTTGTTATTTCAACATGACCTTCGTCGATGTCCGGACATGAAAGTTCCGTTAAGATTACTCATAGTCAGTGACTTTGGCTGTCTGCCAAGTGGGCGGTTGATGGTGGGGGGGAGGAGGAAGGAGGAAGGCAGGCGGATGAAGTGAATTTCAATGTCTAGGCAGATAGGGCTTGGTATGTTTTTTTGTTTAGATATAGTGGTTTGGTTGTTTGTGTAATTTAGGACTGGTGTTGTTATGTTGTTGTTTTGGTGTTTTTTGGTTTATAGTTAGGGTTGATGATTAGTTGTTTGTTATAGTATTTGTATCTTAGACTGACTTTTATTTTAGGTACTAGTTGTTTTTGTAGACTGACATTGTCAGAGGTCTACTGTTCCCAGCACATGAACCCATAGGAATTGCCTGGACTGTGGTTTGTATGCCAAATTTTAGACCATCAACGTCGCTTCAGTCAAAGGACCTCTTTTAAAGGTAGGTCAGTTCTTGGTCTTGTATATGACAGGGGGGGGATTTTGGAACCCAGGACTCTCAGGAATTCACACTGGGTACCTTCGGTCAGCAGCAGCACAAGCAAGGGCACCGAAACCGCAGGGGGCCGGGTGGATGTTCATGGAGCTGGTTTAGGCTCAAAGAGGGGGAGGCAGTTTTACACCCGGGAAGACAGTGAGTAGAGGCCTGCAAGCCAGGAGTAGATAAAGGAAGATGGGCCCAAACAGAGCCAGATAATACGAAGGCTCAGCTGGAGTGATGAGATGGCGGTAATCGTGTGGGAACAGTGTTACGTGTTTAGTTTTGGTTGAGTGGCGGCATTTGGACAGAGCAAAGAGACAATGTATGAACGATTACATTTGACCCGCTGGCCCAAAATGGAGGAGGAAAAAATAGAAGAAAATTCTTGGGTCTAACATGACCTCAGTTGGGAAACAGGACTAAGGGGATGTGGAGAAAGGGGTGGCTCTGGCACAGGTCCAGAAATAAGACAACATGTGTATTGGAGAACAGGAAAACAAACACAACAAGAGATCTGAAATACTTCAGGTTGCTGTGAAAACCCAGTCTTTCAAAAAGAAACTTACAGTTAAAAGAATAGAAATTATTGTCGGTCCCAGAAACTATAGAAAAAAAAAGGACCTCAGAAACCTAGTCGATACAGTGGGCAAGCGTCCTGTAGTGACAGTGTTACCAGTTCGGGGTTGTGTTGGTGTGTGTCGTGTGTGGGTGTGTGTCCCGCTGTGGTGTCCGCCCCCCTGTGCCTTGTGCGTGCCTGCATGCGCTGCGCCCTGTCGCCAGGTGCGTGCGTGATAGTTGTGGTGTTCTTGAAAAAAAATTCAAATGTAAAATTAATAGTTTAAACTGCTTAGAAAATGGGGCCAAACAAATCACATGACACACCCACGCTGGTTTTGGAAATCTAAGTCTTCTCAGGCAAATACACAAACAATCAGAAAAAAATAAAATGAACGACCATCACTTATCTTCATTAATTCAGCGCAAGATGGGCATTGGAAGTGATGGAAAAACGCAAACCATTGTTCTTTTGAAGTAAAAAAACAAAGTACTAATCAGCCCATAGTCTCCTCTCTCTCTCGCGCCTCTCTCTCTCCTATCTTAGCTGTCTGTCGCCTCTTGTATAAATGTATGACGGGGGGAAGGGCGGTATATAGTAACATGGATGGTGGGAACGAGGAGTGATGTTGGCTGTACCCATGCTATTGATGTTGGAAATTGAAAGTGCTGAACGAGTGTGTATTATGTTGCTGTTTCATTTCATAATTAATTTTCTTCACGGTTGACTTGGATTGTCTATCCCACCTGGTTCAAATGTGGTGATGAATGAGTTTGTTATTATACACCTTGTTAGGTGGTGGGCAGGGGGACGGGGAGGGGGGAAGGGGGGGGAAGGAAACAGGGAAGACTGAATTTCACTGTGAGGGGTTTTCTACAGGATTGAAACGATATGACGCAAGCCAAAAAAAAAAAATCAAACACAGGAAAAAAAAAAAGAAGTTAGAAAAAAAAAAAAAAAAAAAAAAAAAAAAAAAAAAAAAAGAAAGAGAAGTAAATCACCACAGACCTTTTTTGGTTTTTTTTTTTGGGTTTTGTTGTTTAGGTTATAGGCCCATAGGTGCCAGAAAAGCCTTTGAAAAAAACTTATTCAGTCACAAGCGTTTACCCTCATTAAACGATTCCTTCTTGTTCCGTATCTCCCTCTCTCTCATGGCACACACACTTTTCTTTCATCTCTCATGCCTCTTCCCTTTCGTCCCAACCCTCGGGACCTCTCGTCGGTGTGTACTGACTGCGGTGTAACTCTTAGCGGTTCTCTGTCCGTTTATGGTGTTGTCTGGTCTAGTCAGTTGTCTATCTCGGGTCTGAGTCTCTCTGTCTGTCTCACTGTCTTTGCTCGGTCTTGTTTCTCTCCTCTACCTCTCTTCTCTATCTCTCTCTCTCTCTCTCCTCTCGCTCCTGCTCTATATCTCTATCGCAGTTAAATCTTGTATGTTTAAAAAAAAAGTACTTCAAACTCAAAGTAAATCAGACCATTGGGAAAGACCAATGCTGATAAATTCTGTCCTTGCATAAACTGACTGTGTTGATGTGGGATTTTCAGGGCCCGGCTTGTGTTGATGCTGATTAAAATTCTTAAGGAAGAATGTGATTGTGAAATGTGAAAGTACAATTAATCTGAGATGATGGCCTTGATGACATGCAGATTGAAAAATAAAACACACGTGGTATCCACAATGGTGCAAGACAGGTGGGAAGGACAGAGAAACGTACAGCAAACAGT
>JADBJO010015737.1:0-27500 GCA_016801955.1 Conus betulinus | reverse complement strand
ATCCTGTGATGACCTTACTGACCTGTCGATCACTCTTTCTCCTTTTGCTTGTAGCCTTGGTGTGACGCTGGATCAAACTCTCGCCTTTCAGCAGCACGTCGCCAGTGTCGTTCAGATTGTTTTTAACTCTGTCCTGTAGCTTCCATCCTCTCCATCTCTCTCTTTCTGTGTCTCTGTCTCTGTCTCTTTCTGTCTCTCTCTCTCTCTCTCTCTCTCTCTCTCTCTCTCTCTCTCTCTCTCTTCAGTGTTTATTTTCATTCATTGTTTATTTTCACCCCCTTGTCTAAAGATTTTAATGCAAGGATGTTTTTTTTTTTTCATAATTTTTCATTGTCATTGTCACACACTCACTGAACAGGGACTAGTAGTGATTAATCAGCTATGAAATCTCTCTCCCTGTCTCTGTCTGTCTGTCTGTCTGTCTGTCTGTCTGTCTGTCTGTCCATCTGTCTGTCTCCCTGTCTCTACAAACACACACACACGCACGCACGCACGCACGCACGCACGCACGCATGCACGCACGCACGCACGCACACACGCACGCATGCATGCACACGCACACGCACACACACACACACACACACACACTACACAGAGTCATCTTGCATGCTTCTGTCTCTCTCTCTCTGATTCCTTTGTTCTTTCTTGCTTCTTCACAGCCTATTAACCCAGACCCACCCCAGTCAACCTCACTTTGCAGATAGTCCCTCTCTCCTTTCCCCATCTCCTTCACAACTTTATGTTCATGATGTTCTCAAAGGATCATCACAAGATGGAGCCATTTAAAGTCAAGAGGCATTGGCTGCCATGGGCATCCAAATCAAAATTCAGTTCCTTTTCAGGGTGTTACACATCTTTGGTCTTGCTTTATAGTCATACCTTTAAACACATGCAGTGGTAAGTGTCAGCAAGTATTGATTAACTCTTGGGAATCCAATGTTCGTAGGTCTGAGGATTAGCAAAGATCCAAAGATACTTTATCAAAAAGTGAGTAAGTCAGCAAGATGTTTAGGAGTGACTGCATTTGTGGTTTAAAAAGTGTTTATAAGGACTCCACTGAACAACATAGATATACGAATTACATGACAAAACATGACATGTTTCGACCTTTTAGGTCTTCTTCAGGCAAGATACACAACAGACAGGATAACGAAAATGAACAAGCAATCACTTATCTTCATCCAATTCTGCACAGGATGGGTGTTGATAAGTGATCGTTCATTCATGTTCATTGTCCTGAGTGTTGTGTATCCTGCCTGAAGAAGACCTCAGAGATCAAAGCGTGTCGTGTTTTGTCCTGTGATTCATTTGTCTACGTTGTACTGCGGAATCCTTATCAATACTTAAAAAAAATGTGTAGATTTCCACCTGCCGTCGCCTCCCTTTGCAACCAGATGTGCATTTGTGGTGTTGAGGCAGGTTGTGCACATCTTGTGCTGAATGCAGCCAGAAATGGGCCACCAGTGCTGGAACTGCAGGAGAGATGGGATGAGGCCTCTTGTCTTCGTCTTATTCACAAGACGTAGCCCCCACCCCCACTCCACCCCCTCCCTCCTATGGAACTGGGGTCTGGATCCTCAATACCATATCAAGAAATTAATGAGGACTGGCATAGAGACTGTCACAGCTACCTCATCTTAAAAAGAAAAGGAATTAGAGTGTAAAACGTGAATAGCGGTTGCTTCTTTGTTAGGATGGGACTGATTGACGCCATTTTCCAAAACTACATACGTGTATCATCAGTTGTCTTGCAGACCTGTTTGTTTAGAGAAGTCAGGGTGGTAAGTGAACAAACACTACAGACTGTTCACACAGAGGGATGGGGAAAAAAAAAAAAAAAACAAAAAAAAACATTATTGCGTGCAAGATTGGCAGAGTGAAGTTTTTCTTGTTAAGCATTCGAAGAAATTTGGCAAGCTTAGATTCAGTTTTTCTGTCATTTAACCAAGTTGGAATTTTATTTTATCAGGTTGTCAAGGTTAGAGGCAACATTAATGTCTTTTTTGACATGTTCAACAAACCAATTACTCAGGGATCAATATTATGAGTTTTTACAATGTCGCACGCTCCTTCATTGGGGATGTGGCCTACATACTTATAGATCATTCATTTCACACGCCCCCCCCCCCCCCCCCTCTATAGATCAGTTCTTTCCTCTCTCATTCTTTCTTTGCCTCTCTCCCACCTCTTTCTCTCCCTGTGTGTGTATGTGTGTGTACACGCACATGCATGCATTTGTACACGTGTGCACACATGTGTGTGTTGTGTGTGCATGAATGTGTGCATGTTGTGTGTGGTGTGTGGGTGGGTGGGGGGGTGGGGGGGTGGGGGGTTGTGATATCTGATGGATTCTTATGTGTTTCAGAGACCCCAGCCATCTCTAGCAGTAACTGTAACCCCAGCACTGGCTATGTGGCGGAGAACGAAGAAGTGACCTGTACATGTAACGCCAACGTGGGTCAGCCAGCGGGACGACTGCGATGGTTCATGGAAAGTACGGCCATTGAGGATGGCCAGTATGGTGACGACACTCTGACAGTGAGGCAGAACAGTGGACAGAAATCATCACGGTAAATAAACTACGGTGTGAGGTCGACTGGATCACTGACATCACAGGACCAGACTTCACTCTGCGAGTCGCATGTAAGTAGTTTGAGTATTGGTCACTGTGTTTTGAAGTGTCTGTTTACAGTGTCTGCAGAGCGGAGTGGTAGACACTGAAGTAATGGGAGTGAATGAATTGATGGCTGCAGGATGGAAACTAAGAGCACAAGGGCAGTAACATGCACCACTTAGACAGCAGAAACAACAGAAGGAAGTCAAAGCAGATAGGGGGGGGGGGGGTGGGGGGGGGGAAGCATGTGTAATGCAGTGATTAGCATCATCAGCAGGGAGGTTGAGCGTTGATTCCCGTGTGTGTGTGGAGTTGTTTTGCCCAAGAGCTTTCAGTAGTGAGTTCAGTGCGCTGGAGGGCACCACTGGAAAAGCTTGAAGCACACAGCTGACTGTCTGGTTGTGTGGTCACACTGTCTGACACTGCACATGGCTGTCTCTCTCCAGCGTGGCTGATGCCAGGTCATTTGATGAATGGAGGCACACAGAGCACAGCCCTTTTTTCATGTAGTCTCAGACCAGACTGGGAACTTCACAGCATCAGCTCCATCGTCGTTACTGACCTCCACAGAAGAATGCTGTGCTCTGTATTCTCTGCCTCTGGAAGCACTGCAGGCTGTCTGCTGATGGCGGTAGTGTGGAGGGGAGTGAGGGAGGGAGTGGTCAAGGTGGAGGAGGGGGGGGGGGGGTCTAATGTCTTAGTATCACCCAGTGAGTCGGCTGTAATAATAATGATGATTCTTTACGGCGCTTAATCTTACACAAGCGCTAGCCGCTTACGAAATGATACAGAAAAGATTAAAGAAAACTTAAGTGAAACCAAGAAGAAGTGAATATTGTAATGAGTACAACACGCACCTGCAAACAAGAGTGCATATTGACACACACTCACTCATGTACACACACACACACACACACACACACACACACACACACACACACACACACACACACACACCACACACACACAACACACACACAACACACACACACACACACACACGCTATGAACACCTTGAATAGAATTGAATGTAGTTGTCCAAGAATGACTTGAGGTTGATCTGTTCATCACTCCCTGTGGGCTGTGGTGCATGGACCGCTAGGAGAAATTTGTGTGGAGGCTAGCATGGAAGAACTGGAACAAGAGTCGCACACATAAGGGGGGGAAAAGGGGTAAGGGGTGGGGGAGGGATGTAAAAAGGGGGGGGGGGGGGAGGAGCAGGGTGGAGAAGATGGAGGGGGGGGATAAGATGAGACTGAAAAAAAAGGAAAAAAAAAAAAAAAAATCAAGTCGAATGATGTGAAGAGCACAAAGAAAGTTAGATATGATATATGTTGTCATGAAAAAAATATATATCTCCTGACTCAAACTGGCTGGTGGGACTCTATGATGGAGTTGAAAGCTGATGAGAGTGATTGTCAAGCATCTTAGAACATACTGGATTCTGCAGAAGACCGTTTTGCTCATCACAACTGACTGTCAGTTTATGGATGCTAGACCCCCTAAATGAAAGTGAGAAAAGAAAGAATAGTTTGAATTTGTCCTGGAGTGTTATTAAATTACAGTCTTTGTCTAGCTGCCGTTGCGAAGTGGTCAGAGTCATAGACTCCGGCTAGAAGGTTGTGGGTTTGATTCCTGTCAGAGCCCTGTTGGATTTTTCTGCCCTGACTAGCTAATTCTACTGAGAGCTGAGTTTGCTACAGGCTCAGTTGGGAAGACTGGGACCACACAGTCAAGTTTCATCCGCTAAATGGATGTATCTCTGAGAGTGTTGCTCAATGTTCCTGACCAACACTGCATGTTACTGTATCTCTCAGGCCTGGTTGATGCCAGGATATATTATGAAAATGTGAGCCCTGACATGCAGTTCAGACCAAAATGGAATCCAAAACTTATCTTCATCACCCTCATTCTCATTGATTAGCATTAAAATTTAAAAAAAAAAAAAAAAAAATTCTGTACAAAAGATTTCAAAATTCTGTGGCCTTTCATGCCCTGCTCTCATAAAGGACCTCAGTCGCGATGTCCTCTCCTCCTCTGTGGTTTTGGTTTGATTCTGTTGCGGTCACCGGCATCAGCAAAATTCATGGGGGCTGTCATTAAACGGACGTGGTGGCGCCCTCCAGAGGGAGAGCTCACTCATGCAAGCTCGGCATTTAATCAATTATTGTCATCAGTAGGGGGCTTAGTAGGTGGTGTCCCGCATAGGCTTAATAAAGCAGGCAGCACTGAATACCCCCTGAAATGACCAGCAGCAGTGCAGTGTCTCCTCCAGTGGGTTGCCTCTTGATGGACTCGACATTAACTGCTCCCTGTGGATTGTCAGTGTGCTGAAGCTGCAGCAGCCTGGGCCTGGCTGTGGCTGTGGATTGGGGGGGGGGGGGGGGGGGTGAAATGAGCAGTGGGGTGCAGTGCTACTGAGGGGGGCAGTGCAAAAACAACAAAAACAGAAAAAAAAGACCAAAAGAAACCGACATTGGTTAATTTTTTTTGGTTTGTTTTTGCTGTCCCATATTTTTTGCATCACAAACAGTTTCATTCACATACATAGTCCTTTGAATGAGACTATAAAACTGAGGTTCCATGTGGTGAACGTACGTACGTATAACATCTTGCACACGCGTCAGATCCCATCATTAACTTTCGGAAGAGAAGGCCAGTGTGCTGGTTGGTATGGATGACACGTTACACTCAGTATGCACCCTGTGTGAGAAATGAAAAGAATGTAAAAAGTAAGGAAAATCGCATGAACGATATTAATTGGATGACACAGGAAACGACTGAATGAAGCACCAGCTGGCAGCTCTTCAGTTGGTACTACCTGGATAGGCAGCCTGTTATGTAAAGGAGTGTGGATTGTAAAGCGTTTAAGCTTGATCTCAAGCCATAGGCACCAGATAAGTATAAGAACAATAGTAATAACAATGATAATAATAATAATAATAATAATAAAACAAACATATCACTCATTATGGCTCCTTATGCATTGACTCATTCCAGGTTTCTTGTCACAATGTCAGCATCAGCAGAACACAAGAGGCAGTGATACCAGGTAAAGGTAGACAACTCACCAGAAGAGACTGGCGGTGTTTTCTTATTGAAGTGTCCCTTCAAAATTACCTTCCAGATATTTAGCACAGGGTATTTGTTCAAAATAGTGCTTTCCCTTGCTAATGCTGCTCATGCAGGGGTACTTTTGTTTTCTTTTTTTTTCCTTTTTTTTCTTTTTTTGTTTTTTTTTTTTTTTTTGTTATTAAGGTGGATTAGCATTTCCCCACAAGCGGATTTCACAGTTTGGGAGAGCTGCTTTTGATTTTATGTTGGAGGTTCATCATTTGTGAAACAGGACCTCTTTGAAGTGAGGATAGATTGATTTTCACAGGACAGGTGACTTCATCATTCATGTAGCAGGGCCTCTTTCTGTTGAGAATGGATTAATTTCACTGGACAGGTGACTTCATCATTCATGTAGCAGGGGGGGCCTCTTCTGTTGAGAATGGATTAATTTCACTGGACAGGTGACTTCATCATTCATGTAGCAGGGCCTCTTTCTGGTGAGAATGGATTAATTTCACTGGACAAGTGACTTCATCTTCATGTAGCAGGGCCTCTTTCTGGTGAGAATGGATCAATGTAGCAGGGCAGGTCTTTCATGTAGCAGGGCCTCTTTCAGGGGAGATTGATGGGGTTTCATTTCACTGGAGAATGGCTGATTTCAATGGATGCTCATCATCATCATGTAGCAGAGCCTCTCAGAGATGAACAAAGATTGATATCCCTGGACAGGTGACTTCATCATTCCGGTAGCAGATCTGTTGAAGATGACAATGAATTGATTTTTTTTGGACAGGTGATTCCATCACTTATGAAGCAGGGCCCCTTTGAAGTGATGAAGCTTTGATTCACTGGACAGGTGATTTCATCAATCATGTTGAGAACTCCTCTTAGGTCAGGATTGATTGATTTCACTGGACAGATGATTTCATCAATCATGTTGAGAATTCCGCTTCGGTCAGGATTGATTGATTTCATTGGCAGATGACTTCATAATTCATGTAGCAAGGTTCCTATGAGTTGATTTATTGACTGCAGTTGATGTGTGACTTCATAATTCATGTGACAAGGTTTCTAAGAGTGATTTATTGACTGGAGTTGATGCGTGAACTTCATAATTCATGTATCAGAGTTTCCCTGGAGTTGATTTGTTGACTGCAGTTGATGTGTGACTTCATAATTCATGTATCAGGGTTTCCTGGAGTTGATTTGTTGACTGCAGTTGATGTGTGACTTCATAATTCATGTATCAGAGTTTCCTGCAAGTTGATTTATTGATAATACTTGATGTGTGACTTTATCATTCACTTGACAGGGTTTTTCTCAGAGCTGGTTTATATTTCACTTGCTATGTTACTTTCAATTGATTCAGTGGGGTTTATTGCAGTTGATTTTGAGGTTTGGCAACATTATTAGTGTAGTTTTAATTTATTGATTTCACTTGATGTGTTTTCTCCATCATTCATTAGTGGGGTTCACTGGACTTGAATTATCGATTATAATTATGCGTGACTTTATCATCGACATAGCAGGATTTCTTGGAGTTGGTTTGTTATTTTTTGAGTTGGTTATTCATTGATGTCTTACTCTTCATTCCTGTAGTTGATTATTGATTTCACTGGAAGTCTTACATCATCATTGATGTAGTGGAGTTCAATGGAGCTGATTTACTGATTCCACATGACATGTGATTCCATCATGCAGGCACCAGGGCTTCTTGGGATATTAAGATCGATTCATTCACATGACATGTGATTCCATCATGCAGGTAGCAGGGCTTCGTGGGAAATAAGGATCGATTCATTCACATGACATGTGATTCCATCATGCAGGTAGCAGGGCTTCGTGGGAAATAAGGATCGATTCATTCACATGGTATGAGATTCCATCATGCAGGTAGCAGGGCTTCGTGGGAAATAAGGATCGATCCATTCACATGACATGTGATTCCATCATGCAGGTAGCAGGGCTTCGTGGGAAATAAGGATCGATTCATTCACATGGTATGAGATTCCATCATGCAGGTAGCAGGGCTTCGTGGGAAATAAGGATCGATTCATTCACATGACATGTGATTCCATCTGATGCAGGTAGCAGGGCTTCTTGGGAAATAAGGATCGATCCATTCACATGCCATGTGATTCCATCATGCCAGGTAGCAGGGCTTCTTAGAAATAAGGGTTAATTCCTTCACATGACACAGTCAAAAGACAAAAAAGGAAACAGGGCTTAAGTTGTTAAGCCTAAACAGTTGACATGTCACTAACTTCCAGCTTCCTAATTCCAAAAGTGGACTTTAAGTAACTCACAACCAGTTAACATGACAAACACATCACGAGACAAAAAACACGATGTGTTTCCACCTCTTAGGTCTTCTTTAGGCCAGATAAGCAATACTGAAGTACAATGAAAAAGAAAAACCCATCACCTGTCTTCTCTCAAATTCGGCGCAAGATGGGCGCAAGATGGGCGTTTGACAGGTGCTTGATGGGCATTTAAGGGTGTTTCTTTAGGCAAGGGGCGTTTGACTGGCGACAATGAAAAAGAAAAACGAGCGATGGGATTTGAGGTTTTGAAGGGCATTTGAAGGGTGTTTGAAGGGCGTTTGACAGGTTGCTTGATGGGCATTTGAAGGGTGTTTGGGGGTTTGATGGGCGTTTGACAGGTGCTTTGATGGGCATTTGAAGGGTTGATGAAGGCGCTTGAAGGGGTTTGAAGGGCTGTGCGATGGGCGCTTGATGGGTGTTTGAAGGGTGTTTGATGGGCATTTGAAGGGTGTTTGAAGGGCGTTTGAAGGGGTGTTTGATGGGTGCTTTAAAGGGTGTTTGAAGGGCGTTTGATGGGCGCTTGAAGGCGTTTGATGGGCGTTTGATGGGCGTTTGAAGGGCATTGAAGGGCGTTTGAAGGGTGTTGAAGGGTGTTTGATGGGTGTTTGATGGGTGTTTGATGGGTGTTTGATGGGCGTTTGAAGGGTGTTTGATGGGTGCTTGATGGGTGTTTGAAGGGCGTTTGTTTGAAGGGTGTTTGATGGGCGTTGATGGGCGTTTGATGGGCGTTTGAAGGGGTTTGATGGGCGTTTGATGGGTGTTTGAAGGGTGTTTGATGGGTGCTTGAAGGGTGTTTGAAGGGTGTTTGATGGGCGTTTTAAGGGCGTTTGGGCTTTCTGTTCATAGCCCCTTAGCAAAGGCATAGCTTCATGAAGCCAACAGCTGTGGGTGCTGATTCACACATTGCTGAAGCCATCAGCACAACATAAAGGGCATCCCACGGAACTGTGCACGCAGTAGTTGTCAGTGTGCATGTGGTGAAGAAACATTCAGAAATGGGCCTGTCGTTATGGTGGAGCGATCACAAAGAACTATGTACACCACACCAACCTCACAGCTGGAGAAATGCATTTCATGACCTGCTATTGCCTTGCAAGGATGCATGTACTGGGGTACAGTATTCACCAAAGGGACATAAATGCAGACGGAAATGTTGTGAACGTTGTCTTTGAGCTCGGCTTTTACATGAACAGAAACAGATGTTGTTTAACCATCACCACTGTCGCTGCCGCACAACTCCACCCCCCCCCCCCCCCCCCCCCCCCCCCCCCCCCCCCCCCCCCCCCCCCCCCCCCCCCCCTTTTTTTTTTTTTTTTTTTTTACACATATGAGATTTCCATCCAGTTTTTATCGATGGTGACAAAAGTTACTGTACTATTACTATGGGTGTGTCAGCCATGTAAGTTGTGCTCACGTGCTTCAGCTTTATCTGAAAAGGGAAACCAAATAAAAACAGTTTAGGGAAAACAGTAAATCAAGGGCTGTAACAAAGAATGCCTTGCTTGTGAACTAGGTTGACTTTATATGGCAAATAATTTGTTAATCAAACCAGGTCTAGGCTAGCTCACTTGTTGAATAGATAAAGCACTATTAAGATGAATGCATTGAGAAAGGAGGATTAGGCTGACATTGAAATGATGATTATGATTTAAACACCACTTCATACACAAATTCAAGTAGTACACACATGCACGGGGAAATCTTTTTTTTTTTTTTTTTTTTTTTTTTTTTTTTTTTTTTTTTTTTTTTTTTTTTTTTTTTAACCTTGTGAATAGTGCACACAGATGTATGCACACAATACACACAGTGTGTGTGTGTGTGTGTGTGGTGTGTGTGTATGTGGGTGTGTGTGTGTGTGTGTGGTGTGTGTGTGTGTGTGTGTATGTGGGTGTGTGTGTGTGTGTGTGTATGTGTGTGTGTTGTGTGTGTGTGGGTGGTGTGTGTGGTGTGTGTGTGTGTGTGTGTATGTGTGTGTGTGTGTGGTGTGTGTGTGTGTGTGTTCTACCAGATCCTTTCAATTTC
Source organism: Conus betulinus (assembly GCA_016801955.1). Classification (NCBI taxonomy): domain Eukaryota; kingdom Metazoa; phylum Mollusca; class Gastropoda; order Neogastropoda; family Conidae; genus Conus; species Conus betulinus. The sequence continues at coordinate 17,483 of JADBJO010015737.1, read as the reverse complement.
TCTATCCTATGATCATGCTTTGTAATGCTTGGTCCCATTCCCACACCATACCCATATTCAACAATGTATTCAATCTCAGCAACTAAAGCAGGGAAACTTATTGCTGCACTACCAGCAGTAAAATCAGTATGAGAGGTAAACCTTTATCCCAGAAAGGTACTACAAATTGATTTGTTGGGGTTGCCCCCTTATTATGGGGATTTCAGGGAAATGATAGGACAGATCAGGCTGCAAGAAAGGTAGCCCAAATTACTGAAGATTCAACTCCACATAATTTTCTTTTAAGCTTATACTGCTACAAATAGAACTCAAATAATTGTTTCAAAAACTTTTTTCAGCGACACAACAAAAACAGTAATCTTAGGTGTTATGTTTTTCAGTTGATCAGTGTGGCTTGAGAAAGGTTGAAATAAACCGAAATATTGCCATTTTCTCATGGGTGTTACGTGGCTTCTGTTTTCCATCTTCCTCTTTCAAAAACTTGTTCAGGAGCTCATAAATTCAATGATACCACTATTGTGTTAAGGTTAATGCTGGAATTAATCTGAAAGTTCATGAAACATTACTTTGATGTTTTGAGAGAGAAAATTGAAGTTAAATGCACAGAATGCGCTCAGATGCTCTTGAAACAAATTCTGTAAAGGGATGATGCTTATATGGAGAAAAAACACTCGGCTTTGGGTCATTCATTAATCTGTTGTCAGAGAGAAAGGAAATTGTTTTGAAAATCTTGTGGATCCACCTCTATTCTTTTTGCACTCAGTTTGCCAATGTTTTTCACACAGTCCAGTGGGTGTTTGACTTTGATGATTTGCAGGTTATTTTTATCTGTTTTTATGTTTGATTGCTGTATACTGGCTGATGAAAATTTAATCCTCTTCTAGTATGAACACATGCATTGGGGTGCATTTACATACTTCCCGGATTCTTCCATTCTTACACAGACACATTCATATTTGCTCCCCTACTCCTTTATCTTCCCCTTCCTTCCCCCTTTGTCCTCCTCCTCACACACACACACACACACACACACACACACACACACACACACACACACACACCACACGCACATACATTCACAGTACATACTCATTCATATGGTCGTAATTAAATGGTTGTCCATAGACACACATTGTCAGAGGTGTGATCATACAAATAAAACAGGGCGCATTCCATATCCTCCAGCAGATTGATATCACCTGTAGTGAACACACATTAAACCGAACAGTTCTCTCTCTCTCTCTCTCTCTCTCTCTCTCTCTCTGTCTGTCTGTCTGTCTGTCTGTCTGTCACACACACAACACACACACACACGCACACACGCACACACACACACACACACACACTCACACATATACATACTCTAACTCACTCACTCACAACACACACACACACACACACCACACACACACACACACACACACACACACACACACACACACACACATCATGCACAATATTCCATCATCATTCTAGAGCCAGCAGAGAATTCACATGTGAATGATTATTACCTACATATTACTGTACTAACTGAAGCACTAGCTTTCATATTTCTTTTCCTGAATTCTACTTCTTTGATTTTAAAAAAAAAAGGTCTTTTAAAGGTTTACTTTATTTTCATTTATTTAACATTAGTGAAATAAAAAACAGTTCTGATTGTGCAGGGGGACCTGACACTGTCAGCATTCAGGGGTGACAACCTTTCTACACCGACATCCACGGGGTCCACAGACTTTGACCCTGACCTGCCAGGCCACCAAGTTCAACCCTTCTGCCAGACCTCACCTACCAGTGGAAACATCCCCTGTGACGTCACACAGCAGAGCACGTGCAGCTTTAAGCCACGTCCACCTGGAGCTGGGGACAATGGTGACGACAACACAAAGAGATCACGTGCACCGTCACCAATGTCGACAACAAAACAAGGAACAACAGGGCAACATAACTTTAGATCTGAAATTGTAAATATGATGTGTGCCTGAGTGTGTATTGTGCATGCATGTGTGTTGTGTGTGTGTGTGTGTGTGTGTGTGTGTGTGTGTGTGTGTGTTTGTGCACCGCGCGCATGTGTGCATGTTTGTGTGCTTGCTTATGTTGAGCAGAAAGTATGTGCATGTTCAGATGTACGCACGCGCGCGCACGCGCGTGTGTCGTGTGTGTGTGTGTGTGTGTGTGGTGTGTGTGTGTGTGTGTGTGCTCACTTGTTAATGTTTCAAGTTGGCTGTTGTTGAGAGGGTATGGGGGGTAAAACACCAATGGGACAAGAAAGATAATATGTGTTAACTCTCGACTATACCCAGACACACTGGAGGTTTATACATAAAACTGAACCAGCCTTTTAAACCACAAACTTTATCAACGAGAGGCAAGGACACAGGTGGAAGACAGCACAGCACATTACTGAATGAAAATAGCTTGTTCACTTGTTTGTGTGCTCATGATGCGATAATTGTCATTCCTGGCAACTGAAATAACTAAAACTGAAAAAACAGGGTTACCTAGAATAATTAATAATAATGAATAATGTGAATGAAACAACGTGGGAAAATCTATTCACTGTCACAAGCTCTTTGTTTTTCACAGAGCTGTATCACCATTTGTTTTTAAAATCATGACTTGTAATGGCACCCCCACAATCACTGGGGAAAAATCATGACTATATGGCACCCCACAATCACTGGGAACAAAGTCACAATGATGACACAGCCTTAGATTTCTTTAAAACACAGTCGCTCATGAATGCTCTAATGGTCCGAATAGACTAATAGTCAGCAACAGTCAAAGACAGCACCAGATTGAACTTGACCTGACCTATTCTGATGATGTTGAGGTCAACCGAAGATAACAGCCCAGCACAAATGTACACCTGGATCAAAAACAGATGTCTGTCCAGGCTGAGTAGCAGCACAAAGTCTCAGGCTGAGTAGCTTGCAGCACAAACGCTCGTAGTCTCAGGCTGAGTAGTCAGCTCAAAGTCTCAGGCTGAGTAGCAGCACAAAGTCTCAGGCAGAGTAGCAGCACAAAGAGTCTCACGAATTAAGTGCATGTATGATGGTCCTTTCTTGCGAGTGGCTGTAATGATGGCCTTTCCGAGAAAATGAAATTTGAAAATTGAAAAAAAAAGACCTTTCCTTTTCAATGAATGTTATTAACAAGTATATAGTTCACAAAAGAACTGAACAAAACAACAAGGACAACAGCAGACCCCCAGGACAATGGTTTGGTGATGTTTGTCAAAACACTGTGTATTCACACAGACAAGGCTTTCTGTCTTCCCAGCTTATAAAGTACCAGCAAGGTAGGGATCTGGATTATTGGCAGAAATGCACACAAGCGGTATTGTGGCCACAAAAACCAACATCATGATGATCAGCTGAGGGGCTGAAAGGTCAATCTCCCATGTCACCACCACTAAGAGTTACCTTCCCTGCAGCTCTTTTGACCGTCCTTCAAGAAGGCTGTTCTATGAAATGATCTGATTGTTGTGAAAAGTGTAAGGTTTATACTTATACTTATCATATCTAAGTAATTCCAAGAAGTAGTGCCATAACAACACAATTTTTGTCGGAGAGTTTTATGTTGTACAAGTGCAGCATATTTAATAACAGTCTTATACCTCAGGTGAAAAGGAGGATTACAGAGACATCAAAATGGAAACAGTAAAAGCATAAACCAATTCATATTATGCTAACAGAAAAAAAAAAAAAAAATTTGGAATAATCCCATTCTATCACCTGCAAATACTGTGTGTGTGTGTGTGTGGTGTGTGTGTGTGTGTGTGTGTGTGTGTGTGTGTGCGCGCGCGAGAGTGCACATGTTTATGTGTCAGGATTCAAAATACCCACCTGTCCAACTGTCTATGACAACTGAATCATCTGGCATCTAAGTAGAAATTCTCCCTCCGTATTTCCCTCAAGCGACCAAATTTTGTTAGCGTTGGTGAAAGGATGGCTGAAAAGTAAGCTTCGGTGTGAACAAATCTTTTTTCGATCTTCCCCTTTCACTTTCATACCTTTACATTATCACGCTTACCCTCCCCTTGCCACCCCCTCCTTCTCTCCTCCCCCCCTTCCCCTGCTACCTCCACTTCCTCTCTGGTTTTCTCGCTGTGGAATCTAACAGATTTTCCATTTTCTTCAGGCAAGACGTGTTCTATGCATAGAACATGTCAGAAGCATGTAAGCATTGTCAACTGGGAATGACAGATCAAATCTGTTCCATTTATCTGTATTGTTAAATGTTTGTAGACATGAAGTGGATTTATTCTGGAACATGTGTGTGTGTGTGCAGAGGAGGGAGGGAGAGAAACAGGTCACAGACAGCAAGATGGAGATGTCATAGTTTTATTCAGTCCAGGAATGCTTAAATGATGAAAACATAACTGTTTTGTTTTTCTTTTCTGAAACACTCTTAAGCACACAGTAGAAAATGTTTTTATTTTCTGTTTATACCCTCATGAATAAATAAACTGAGTTATATATGTCTCTCTAATAGGCCTCAGCTACATGTATACAGAACATGCCATTACTGGACGGGGTTTAGACAGGTCTTAAAAAGTCTGGAAAAATGTGAAAAGTCCCCTACATCAAGGCCTTTTCAATATCAGGGTCTTGTGGCCATTGAAAGTAGTATTGAAAATGCAGATCTTGGCCTGGAAAAAGTCTGGAAAAGTCTGGAATTTTTTTAGTTTCATTTCCTGTATGAACCCTTCTGGAATATGTCTGCTGACTTGTCACTGCACTGCCAATAAGTAATTGTATCAGCCTTTTGTTTACTAAGGAGGGGATGGATGGGGGTGGTGGTGGGGGTGCGGGGGGAGAGGGGAAGCAAGTAGAAATTGTGTGTGTGGAGGGGTATGAGAGGGGGCAGGTAGATTTTTATCTACCTGTCCCCATGAAAATGACAAAAAAAAAGGAAAAAAAAAGGGGAATTTCAAGTGCTGGTATTTTTTATTTTTTTTATTTTTTGCATTTGTGTAGATCCACCACTGACTCCCCCTCTGATCAGCGGTTACGTCAACAACCAGATCCTCTACAAAGGTGACAATTTGACCTTGACTTGTATCGTCACTGGAGGTAACCCTGTGGTAAAATCTGTGTCCTTGACCTGTCCGGGTCATGATCAGGATGCAACCAACGGACAGTCCAGCAGTTTGGAGATCTCATCCCTGAGTGATTCTGACAACAACCTGGTGTGTGAGTGCCGTGGTCACTGGGTCAGAGAGAGTTACTACACCTTGACAGATTCCAGGACCTTGACTGTGTACTGTGAGTATCATCATCATCATCATCATCATCATCATCATCATCATCATCATCATCATCGTTGTCATCATCATCATCATCATTGTACTAATGAACTTATACTGACATAATGATGGGGGAACACTTTTTTTTTAAATGCCTCACAATTCAAGAACTAAAGCATCTGAAAAAAAAAGAAAAAAAGCCATTAAAGGTAAACAGCTAATTGGATTGTGTGGTAGGTATTTTTAAGCTTTGAGACGACTTATGATTTCCTTCCAGTAAAAAAAAAAAAGTATAATTGTTTGATTAAAGTAAGCGTATTTGGTAAAATAGGGAAATTAATCAATTAAAGTAATAGACTGGAGCAATGTTAATAAAAGAGAAAAAAGGAAATTAAAAAGGTAAAATTATAATGGTTTCAAAGAAGGGTGTGTCATAATATCCAAGTGACAAACAATATGCTGAGTAAGGTGGGAATCACGCATAATGACCTGAGCTCTGTTTGTAGATCAGAGAAAGAGAGTGTGCAATAGTGTCTGCAGCAGTGTAATTTTATTCAGTGATTTTTTTTTTTTAAAAGAGACTTGGGAATGTTATGAAGGAAGAATGAAAGCTGTGCAAGAACAAACTTAAAATATAGAACTGATTGTATACTAGTCACATAAAGTTAAGCACAGTTTACATGTACCCGCATAATTTCCAAAATATAAAAGCCACGATTTTGAAATAGGGAACAGATTTAATTCATTATCTTGTTCCAACGTACATTGAATTTCATTGGGATCGAATGAAACGGTTGTGTGATTTACAGACAATTAAACAGAGGATGGGTCGAAATCAAAGTTCGCAAAATCTGTTCAGTTCACAAAATCATTTCAATAGTGGGTGTGGCCACCGCCATTGGCAAGACATTTCCACGCAGCGACTCCTCATCGAGTTGACCAGTGTTCTGATGACCCTCTGAGGGATTCTCTGCCATTCCAGTTGCAGCATTTGGAAGAGATCTGGCGTTCTCTGGGAGGTGGATGGTTCTCCTTCACACGTCTCCCCAACTCATCCCACATATGCTCGATGGGATTGAGGTCGGGACTATACGCCGGGAAGATCATCCTGTTGATGCCGGCCTGCACAATGAAGTTTTCGGCCACCCGGGGGCCCTATGTGGCCGAGCATTGTCGTCTTGGAAGACTGCCATGGGTCCTATCCGTTGCATGGTCGGAACAACGAAAGGCGCCAGGATTTCATCCCGATAGCGGATGCCTGTGAGGTTTCCATCAATATGGTAGAGTGGTGTCTTGTGGTGGAGGCTGAAGGCACCCCATACCATAACAGATCCTCCCCCAAAGGCCCTGGTCTGGCGAACAGCTGCATCAATGTAATGTTCACCAACACGCCTCCAAACTCTAGTTCGGCCGTCATGTGTTCAAGACTAAACCGCGACTCATCTGAAAAGAGGACCTGGGACCACTGTTGTTGGTTCCATCTCACATGACGATGGCAGAAAGCTCGGCGAGCCAGCCTATGGGCTGCTAGCAGTCGTGGTCGAACAGCAGCTGGGCGACGTGATCTGAGGCCGAAGTGGTGAAGACGGTTTCGTATGGCTTGACGGCTGAGGATGGTGTTATTTGCCATACGAAGCTGCCTTTGGATGCTGGTGGAAGTGGTATCCCGCTGCAATAGGGCCTGCCTCTCGATGAAACGATCTTCTCTGGGAGTAGTCTGCCTAGGCCGACCTGACCGTGGCCTCTCTTCAACGCTGTTGGTCGCCCTAAAACGCTGATTCAGTCTAACAATAAGTGAATGATGCACACTAAGTCGTCGCGCCACTTCAGCCTTTGCAATGTCATCTTGTATCCACGCAATCGCCCTGGTTTTGTCAAAGGTGCTAAGTTTTCTTCGTGGTGGCATGGTGAGAAAAGGGCTGACAGTAACCAACCCCGCGCTTAAACAGCCAAAAGAAGGGGCATAAAACTCACTTGAGAGACTGCTCTTGCACGGGAAAAAAGAATTTTTCATTTTACACATCTTGTGTTGCCAGCAAGCTTGATGCAAAACAGGCACAGTTAACGCAACTTTGCACTTTTTATCCCGCGCGGTAACGAGGTCACCAAGACCCCTGTGCGCACTACCAGTTGACACAGGCTGGATTACACACTGCTGTGTGAGATTCCATCATTGGTTGCCGCATAACAAAAAAAAACAATGTTTTTTGAAGGGATGAATCAACCCCCTGTGTGCAAAGGCCTGTGCTTAACTTTATGTGACTAGTATATTTGACTATGACGAATGGACAAAAATAGATGAAGTCTTTAAACAAGTTATTTTGTATACCAAATGAGTTCTTCCAATGCAGGATAAAATAAGATGAAACTAAGAATACAGTGTTTTCCAAGGAAACTGAAGGGTATGTTCAAAACTGACAAATATATTTATTTGCTTAACATGATGTACACTGATTTCTGCAGAAAATGGCCCTCCATACATGAATCTTGTTGAGAGTTAATGATAGTAATATTACGCCTTGTACATGATCTCTCCTCTTTTTGTGTGCCTACTGTAAAGGCATTGTATCCAATGACAGAGCTCATAGTACAGAGGGATTACATTTCACTTGTTTACTACAGGTGTTGGAAAGGTTGAAAATGTCATTTTTCCACTATGCTTTAAACATTTTTAAGAAAAATACACAAAAATGAGCCAAAAGAGGGAGTTGTTATTCAAAATTTAGGGGAAGGACAAGGGAGTGGACTCAACAGATGGAAAATAAATTTGAGATGTGAGATATAATTCCTTTGCTTTTGGTCGATGGATCAATAAATGACATGTGCTGAGACTTTCTCCACAACTTGCATGTAGCCCTTCAACAGAATTCATTCAAAGAGAATGTTTCAGTGTGTGTGTGTGTGTGTGTGTGTGTGTGTGTGTGTGTAGGGAAAAGATTACCAACATTAATGTCACCATCCCATCATTATCATCATTACCCTCATTCACCATGGTTTCAAAAACAGTAATTATCCATGTCACCAAATCCTCCGTCTGCATCATCATCATCATCATCATCATCATCATCATCATCATTACCGTCTTTCTCATCACCGACATTCATCGTGACTGTGATAGCACCGATTATCCTTGTAACCAACGTCATTTGTCCAGATCCTTCCTCTACACTATCATCACCATTGATATCGTCACAATTGTCATTATAATCACCATTATTCTTATGGTTATAGTAGCACCATGTTGCCACTGACTGTTGCAGACCCTCCTTCTTCACCAGTCATCAGACGGACAGATGGACAGTCATACCCCCCTCTGGAAGGTGAAAGTGTGACCTTGAACTGTTCACTGACCTCCCCTGGATATCCCTCTGCAAGAGTCACGTGGTCAAGTGAAGGGCCAGCTGTCAACACCAATCCCCTACAGCTGTCTGTTGGCAGGGGAGACAATCAAAGGAATGTCACGTGCCAGGCCAGCAACAACTTTACCCAGCATAAAGGATCAGAACTCACAGATGACTTTCACTCTGCAGGTCTACTGTAAGTTGTAGCACACACACACACACACACACACACACACACACACACACATATACAAAGAATACATTTGACAGATACTTCATTCCACATATTGTGCTGTGTGTGTGTTCACAAGTTTCTTCATACTTACATTACTCGACTTGACCGCCATAAGCCTTGTACACACCTGTCAGCCTTGATTGAACCCACAGTCTAGCTGGATGGAACATATTTTGATTAGAACACAGTGTGATTAAGTCATTGAACCAAACAAGTCTCAGGGGCCCTCTGAGCTCAACACTATCACCCCATTTAGATTTTGCTGCCTTGATAGAACTTTCACTTATGTCTTCGCTAGCAAAGAGTGACCAGTATGTCTTTTTCTTTCAGAAGCTAACATAGGGAACGTATTTTGATTGGCACACAGAGAGTATGATTAAGTCATTGAACCGAAGAACCGTCTGGGGATGGTATGGCGTGGTTGAAACAGAAGAGACTGTCAACAGCCTACAGATCTCCATCATTTTAAATCCGAATGAGTCACTATCTGGACAGATGGATAGATTTAACAAAGACACATAAGACTTTCCAATGGCTGCGAGATCTGTTACTTAGGGAGCGACTCTTTCAGAGCGTTCTGTTTTTCATTGTATTTCTGTTGTAATCCCTGTATAGGGTAATATATTCATGTTGGGGTCACCACTGTCACACTACCACAAATGCACGCAGGCACTCATGATAGCATTTACCTCGTATGCACGCAATCACTCCAGACAATCAGAAGACACAACTACACTTTCCTTTTCTTCTCCCCCTCCTTACTGGGGGACAATTTACTGAACAATGATCAGCAAACACAATCCAAAATAATGCTTGATAAATACACGATATTCTTTTACAATTTCTTCATTCAGTAACTCCTTCCTAGATGGGGTACAAATATCCACATATCGTTTACTTATAATCAGTTTCTTTTCAATGATTCTCTCCTTCCCACTGGAGAGGCAATTCACCAGCTTCCAAAAACAGTGAGATGGCTTACAATTCAGAAAAAATATCCAAGACACAACCCAGGGAACCCAGTAGTCATGATAGACCAGCACGACGTTTGTTCAGCTCATGAACTTCTTCCACAACTGCCACAGTCGCTGCCCACTTCTCGTCTAAATTCTCCAGCCACTGGAGGTAGGCGGGTGCTGCCTCAGCTCCCCAGGAACTCTCCCTGGTTTCCCTTTACTTAAGACATCTAGTGCTGCCACAGCACTGGGAGGCTGAAACACAAATGAAGTTCGTGTTAGTAATTTATTTCAGGATTTAAATTATAAATTCTTTCTTTGTTTTTCTTTTCTATAGTTTATCCCTTGTTTTCTTTTCTCCCCATCTGTCTGTACTTCACCTGGTAATTGCAGGTCACAGGTGCGTTCCCCTTCCGTTCAAAGCCACCTGTCTGGTCAACGTCTACAGGCCATCTGTTGGCTATACCTTATTCTTTCTTCCTTCTCTCCTCCTGAGTATGTATTCAGTGATCGCTACACATGACCAGCCCCTGGATAACTTTTGCCCAATGGTCAATCTTCACCCATCTCACTGAGTGATTCACCCAATGGTCAATCTTCACCCATCTCACTGAGTGATTCACCCAATGGTCAATCTTCACCCATTTCACTGAGTGATTCACCCAATGGTCAATCTTCACCCATCTCACTGAGTGATTCACCCTATGGTCAATCTTCATCCATTTCACCGAGTGATTCTCACAGCTATTAGGGACACCGTCCACACTGGTTAGGCCACGTGAATTTATCACCTTTAACTCTTTCCTTTTTCTGTCACCTAGGGAAATGATTCATATCAAACAAGTCTGTATGTGATGGAATGTCACATATTTCCGTGTGAGGCTACGTCACATGACATGTTTATTTTTCCTGAAAAAGATCAAAGAGATCAAAACGTGTCATGCTTTGTCTTGTCATTTGTTTGTCCCTGTTGTTGTCAGATTTACTATAATTACTTTTTAAAACTTACTTCAATTAGTTTTTCCATTGTATATCTGTTGTAATCCCTGTATAGGGTAAAATAAACCACACTGGGGGGATCACTTTACTTAAAAAGGGAAAAAGAGAAAACTTTGACACTTTGTCTTTATCTAAGTCTGCTGCTTGCTGTCAAGCTGGTGAAATCTTAGGCCAGTTACTCAGACTTGATCAATACTTTGTTGATTTAGGGGTATAGATCCTGGGTAGGAAATAAATCGTCAGTCTCTCAAAGCCCAGACTTTTTGATTATTTATTACAGGCCAAGACACAAAAAGGATACAACTGGAACTTGAAGATCTCCAGTAATGAAAAAAGGGAATAGAAAATCCTGAAACTAGGCTATGTCTCTGGGGGATAAAAGACATTCTGACACAGTAAAAGCTGATGTCCCTCCCTTGGTTTGCAAATCGCAGTCCATAAGTAGATTCCAGACTATCCAGAGGAGCCCGATGAAGCAGAGTCTGGAGCTCTGTCAGGATCCAGGTAGATGGCAGGAAATAATCTCAGTGTGTGAGGACTGCAGTGACAGGAGTTTTGCCATGGAGCAAGACACTGGATTCTGCCAGATCTCTGCAGAAGGTGTTGACGAAAAAAAGGTGATCTCCCATGTTAACTCTACGAGAATGAGCAAATTCATGAAATGCAAGGGACCAGATCTGCTGAAAAGACTGGGAAGACATTTCTTCATTAGGGCAGGAACTTTATGAAACCCTTGGTCAGACAAAAATGGCTCTGGGTTCATGGGCCATGTCTGGCCTGAAAATGAACTGCGTGGAATTCTGTGTGCATAAACAAAGGTGTTATGCGATAAAATGGAATCCTGCTGTTTCAGGATTTCTGAAAAGGAAAACAAGATGGGTACCCTTGTATCCTGCAACATAAGTTGAGTGTGTCATGAAACTACTTGACTTTGTTAGAATATGGAGGAAAACCATGGGGGCAAAGAGGCAGAGTATCAGTGATCGAAACTCCAACTTGAACTTGTGACATTGCCTGTTAACAAACAGGAGTGAAACAATAATGTTCTGCATGCTTTGAACAACAAAGGTCCAAAGTCTCTGTTCCTGCTGAGCAGACTTTCCATCACCGACAGAAACGTTCACAGGACTCTCCATGTCTCAGTAACTAACACATAAACATTGCCATCAGCATTGCCAAGATCTTCACAGTCATGCATCTCTCCCAGGCATACAGGCTAACCTTGGCCTTTCAGTGGGTGAGCACTCCTGCAAGTTGAACCGCAGAGCGCACAAAGAAAGACCTGTGTAGCATGGGAAAGGAACATGGGGGACTCTCACCTCAACAGCAGCAAACCAGGCAGTTGTGACCAGCCCTGCCTCTGCCTGATCTTCCAGCCAGCCAGAGCCTGCCTTCAAGACACTTCCAGAAAGCCAGTAGTTGTAAATAAACCTGTCAAGCAGCCCTGGATACAGTGCAATCATTACCAAATGTGGTGTACTAAATTAAAAATAGATACTGATTTTAGCTGTGGTAGTTTATAACTTGACTGCTTGATCTGGAGTCCGAGACAAACTTCAACAGCCCTGGCCCCACCACGGTCAGTCTGTCCACGTGTACTGGCTACTGACGTAAAATCCAACACTGACGCAGGTTCTACATGGTCTTCTGCATGATGTCCACCATGACTGCCACTTTCTTGAAGGGATAAAGACCCGACAGAATCGTCGGCAGCCTGTCAAGTTGTAGCTGATGAAGAATTTCTTCTCTCGGCATCAGGCTTTTTCAGTCCATTTTCATTTAAAAAATCATACCAAAAACTGTGTTCTCAAACTTCACATTCCAAACAGTACTAACCATAACAAGGGAAGCAACTCAATTGCCACCAAAAGTGCCTACAGTTAACGCAAACACGAGTGTTATACCTTAATTAAACAACTACTATAAGTACGTTAATAGTAAGTCACAGATGAGTTAAAGCACACATCCTTGAGAGGTGCAGGTATGTTGTGATGACAGGGGCCAGGTCCAATGTTTTCAAAACAGCCCTCAGTGCAGTTGACTTTGATGGAATTTCAGAAGCCACAGAGCAAGGATCTATTAAAAAAAAAACACCCTAAAAATCAGTCATTGGAAAGTCACAGATGAAATGAATCTTTTTGATGAAATGCAGCTCAGATGGTGTCCAGAAAGAGCACGGTGACGGTGATCCACATTGGTGATCCACATTGGTGATCCACATTGGTGATGCACATTGGTGATCCACATTGGTGATCCACATCAAGGAGTGGATCCAGGATCGGTCTGGCCCTGGTAGGTCTGAACTGTCACGGAAACCTGTCAGTTGTACCTGTTTTCTAGCATGGAAGCACAACCTGCAAAACCACCTGTTAAAGACTGTTAACTCGGCAAGCTATACATGCTTACCTGGACTGGACAGGTAAAACTACATGTGTGTGTGTGTGTGTGTGTGTGTGTGTGTGTGTGGGGGTGTGTGTGGGTGTGTTAGATAACCCAGTTTCATTTGAATTTGATTTTTCCATTCCCTGAATTTCAGAGCCACACGTCTGTTCAGGTAAGTGTCAGGACGGTGAGATTTGTAGCAAGAAAAGGTGCACTTCCTTTTTATTTGACATATCAACTGAAACACGGGACCCTTCTAGAAGTTTCCAATCTGGTCATTGTTCACAGTCTGATTTTAGTTGTGTGCTTGTTCTTGCATTGTTCCTTTGAACATGGTTGTTTTTTTCCCCAGATGGACCAGACATCACCTTAAGTCCTGCAGCTGGCAATGAATGCACCATGACGTCAGACACAACCTCCTGCTCCGTCGTTGAGGGTCAACGAGTTCACCTGCAGTGTAACGTTGCCAGCAACCCCCAGTCCAAAGGATTGCAGCTGGAATGCCAGCCATGTCACTGGACCTGACCTTGACATTGTGTCAGTCAGCAGGACTCACAGTGGTGTGTATCAGGTCCAGGTGGAGACAAAGAAACCTGTCAGCAGTGATGGTCGTCTGCCACGAAAAGCAAACACAACCCTGACCGTCCTGGTTAAATGTGAGTCCTCCTCTCTCTGTCTCTCTGTCTGTCTTTCCCTCTCTGTTTGTGCTGCTCACATGTTTTTCGTTTTACTTGCATGGAAAGTTTGAAAAGGAAAATGCTTCATGACATATTTGTAATGAAATATCATTCTTCTGCAGAGTCTTAATGTTTTCTTGTCAGCTACTAGTTCCACCTGAGAGTAGGAGCAGCCAGCTCAAATTGAACTGTGAAACAGGAAAAAAAAAAATTGGTTCATTTTGATGTTTGACAGAGGAAATGCTGTAAAGAAGTGAAAGAAAGTCCTTGACTGAGTTTAGTTCCCCCACAAGGGAGGGAACTGTATGAGACTACACCTATCCCCCACAAGGGAGGGAACAGTGGGAAGCTACACCTATCCCCCACAAGGGAGGGAACAGTGGGAAGCTACACCTATCCCCCACAAGGGAGGGAACCATGTGAAGCTACACCTATCCCCCACAAGGGAGGGGAACCGTGGGAAGCTACACCTATCCCCCACAAGGGAGGGAACAGTGGGAAGCTACACCTATCTCCCACAAGGGAGGGAACAGTGGGAAGCTACACCTATCCCACAAGGGAGGGAACAGTGGGAAGCTACACACAGCAGGAGGTGGACAGTGATGATGCTGTGGTGCTCCATTCAGGTCTTGGACTGCAGGACATGAAGTGCACTGCACCTCCATTCATCACATGTCCCCATGTGAATCAAGCGCAAGCTGTGTCCCCAATAACACACAAGTGAGGGGTCTAACATGCACATAGTTCAGAGTTGACCCACCTGAACATAAAAAGGGGAGTTCACAATGAGGCGCAGATGTTTGAAACGTACCTGGTCACTCGATCCTTTCCAAACCCCCATGCTCTGATCGATAAACATTGAAAGACAGAAAGCAAAAACATTTTTTCTGTTCAGATACTGCAAAAGCGGTTGGTTTCTTTATCAACTTGTGAAATTCTTGTGCAGTAGTTATAATCCATTTTCAGCTGTTTTAGACAACTCTAGTGTCAGTTTCTTTGTTGAAAAAAAGATTATGCCCCTGCTGGCCCGGACAATGAGCAGAGCATATAAATGTGGCAGACTTTAAAAAAAAAAAAAAAAAAGAAAAAAAAAAAAAAACTTTTGAAGAAGAAATTGTATCTGCAACTACTTCCAAATTTAGCGAATACATGATGAGCACAGAACTGTGTGTGGAGCTAATGCAACATACAGCTGTCAGTGGAAGGCCAAACTAATGCTCATAAAGGGAAAATACCCTGAAAATTACATGACTGCTGTGAAACAAACAGCATGCATCTTCTGTTTGTCAGATATTCTAATCATTTTTTTTTCTTCTTCTTTTTTTTTTCATGACGAAGAAAGAAAAGCCTTCTACAAACAAGTTCAAACATCGCCCACTGTTTGGAAAACTCCATTCTGTCTTTTATCTCGTTCTGGCTAGACATCCAACGCAAGAGAAGATGGTGTCACAGGTCACTATGAATTGATTATAGCATCCAAAGATAAGCTTAGCAGATATAAGTATGCAGTGGAGTCAGAAATGTCAGAGCAAATGAAAATCAATGTTAATGATGACTGTCAAAATGTGAACGGAACCTGCAGGAATACTGTGTATACAGTGTAGCCGCCAGCGCCACGTTTAAGTGTAACATTTCTTCATTACCTCAGCCTTTATTGTATCATTTCTTCATTGACTCAGCCTTATTGTATCATATTTTTCATTAACTCAGCCTTTATTGTATCATTTCTTCATTGACTTAGCCTTTATTGTATTTTTCTTCATTGACTTAGCCTTTATTGTATCATTTCTTCATTGACTTAGCCTTATTGTATCATTTCTTAATGCTTTGTGAGTTGATTTTAACACGGTGACAGCCCTGGCATGGCCCTTTGCGGTTGTCTCTGAGCTATAAGCAACATTACCTCACCTTACCTTCATTAACTTAGCCTTTATAAGAACCCTCCACACTCAACTTATCATCCATGTTAGTATTTTCAAACCCACATCTGATATATGCATATCTACATGGGCCGGAATAGCTCGGTTGGTAGAGCGTTGGACTCGTAATCTTGGTGATCCCTGGGGTTTGCGGGTTTGAATCTCCACCGGACCGTTTCAGTACAGGGAGATTTTCCCTCGGAGTTAACATTGGTTCTGACTCCATTTCCCATACAGTCCTTCGAATGAGACTATAAACCGAGGTTCCGTGTGTGAATGCATGCATAACATCTTGCACACACGTAAAAACCCCATCACCAACTTTCGGAAGAGAAGGCCAGTTTTGGCCGTTGGTATGGATGACATGTTACAACATAGCATGCACTCTGCCATGAAAAAAATGAAAGAGTAAAAGAGTTGTTAAATTGAATGAACGATATTGACTGAATGACACGGGAAACAACAGAATGAAGCACCAGCTGGCAGCTCTTCAGTCGGCTCTACCCAGGTAGGCAGCCCGTTGTGTAAACGAGAATGCAGATTGTAAAGCGCTTAGAGCTTGGTCTCTGGCTGGGGACAGGTGCTATGTAAGTACTCTTAATAATAATAATAATAATAATAATAATAAATGATAATAATAATAATGATAATAATAATAATAATACATTAGTGAAATACTCTAGTGGTGCACAAAAAGTTGATCTTTATAACACTTTGCAACCTGTGACTGCGAAATAACCATGGCAATTTCAGCAACATATGAACCATATAAGACAGTATTGACATTATCAAAGTTATTCATCTCAGTACCTTTCTCCTGATAGAGTGAGCTCAACACTGAGATTTCAAATAAAAGATGATGCACAGAAACGTTTTCTTTGCAGACACAAGTAATACCATGAGGATATTTAGTGTACCAGCTATTCAGCCTTGATTTATGAATTAATCTAACAGTATGACTTGGACACAATGGTAAAGCAGCCATTTTTTTTTAAAACTTAAATTCAGCTTATGTATATATTTATCCATAATTTGGAATAATTTACAAGTGGATAAATCGAGGGGATTGTTTAATAAATTTTCAGCGTTTCTGTTTGCTCCTTTTTTTTGCAAGACTGCTGTTTCATTCCACTTTATACCACAGTGAGATGGGACCCAACAAAAAACCAATTCTTATGCCAAGAGTTATGAAAACAATGCAGCAAATGTTTTACTTCAAAAAGCAAATTTTTCTAGCTTTGCAGTCCCAGCACGGTAGTGACTGTAAAACAGATTCATCCATTCCAGCAGAGCCCTTTTATATTTGTGGGGATTGTTCAGCCTATCTCCAGCACCGATGCAGTTTTGATTTTGCTGCGGGCTCCAGGTGGGGAAAAACTGTAACTGCGCAGTTGAGTTTTATCCGCTCAGTGGATGCGTCTCGGAGATTATTGCTCAAATTTCAGGATCAACACTGCAGGTGTCTGCACCCCCTTCACCTGGTTGGCACCAGGATGTTATGAAAACAGGCATAGAGGACAGCCAGTCATTCAGTCTCAAACTAGAATGGAACTGCTCCATTTTCAGTCCCCTTCCTCATCAGTCCAGCATGAAAGCAGTCTCAAATCCTGTCATCCTCTCATCCTGCTTTGATAGTGACCTCGATTTTCTCTCCGTGTCTCCATGGTGGTGAGTGGTGTGAGGCGCTGGTGTTGAGGTCACTGGGTTGAGGTTGCTGGTGTTGAGG